>OU015770.1:12442978-12463930 GCA_907173295.1 Fagus sylvatica | reverse complement strand
AACTTTTCTTTTATTACATATTGGTTTAGTTCAAGTTGCCGTCAAACCTTCTAACAAGACAAGGATTAAATACAAGTGTTTTCCTAGGATTAAGAGATGGTAGATTTAGGATTTATCAAGATGCTTTATTAGGAATGGTAGAATCTTCTCTTTACAAAGGTCCAATTTATTTTGACTGTTATCCAAATTTTGCTGTATCTTTAAAAGATAAAACTGTGTTAAAAACTTTAGAATTAGATATAGAAACTTCAGGATATAATATGTATGAAGGTGCACAACCTTTAGTAATTGTTTATAGAATATATTACAAGTTAATGAAAACTACTTTAGAACCTCAAGCTTTGATGGAAAGTCCAAAGGGTAAAACTTTATTATTACAAGCTAGTTCAAGTGATTCTCATGTTAAAGTCCCCACACAAATTGAATGGAAAGATGTAAAATTACCCAATAAATGGTTATTAAAAAATGTTACTGAATCAATTCCAGTACAAAATACTTTAGAAGATGATTTAGATTATATAGATCAAGGTCCAGATGGTATTGTTAGTATTAATTTTCAGCCCTTTAGAAAATCTACAAGTTCAAGTTGTTGCTCTGCTAGATATAGTAACCCTTTCAAAGAAAAAATAGTTTCTCCACCAAGATGTAGTTTTAGTAAATTAAAATCACAAGAAAATCCAAGAGTAGATGATGATTTAAGACATAGTGTAGATAGATTAGAGAATTTAAGATTTGCTGAATTAGAAGATAGATCACAAAAATTAGATTTAGACAAAATTAGAAAATCAAGTAATAACTCAAATTATACAAATCCAAACTTAGATGGAATAATTAAAGGTAATGTAATAAATACTCCTTTTTACTCCCCATCTTCACAAGTCTCACAAGTTCCTCCCACTTATCACTCCACGTACTCTCATCCTCCTCAACAAAGACCAAATTCCCCTACAAATTCTGATATGGGATTCTTTCCTCCTAATATGTATGACCCACAAATTAATATGATTAGGAAACCTTTTGTATTAAACAAAGAAAAATTAAGACAAGATTTTAATTCCCCAAAATATGAAAATAGAAGAAAAGAATTTTTTGCAACTTTTTCAGAATTCTTAAGAAATTATATAAGAGACAAGTATTATGAGTTTATGAATGATATACAAACTGAAGTAAATTTCTTTGAATGGTTTGATCACTATTTTAAGCCAAAAATTCTAGCCGGTAGAAACAATAATTCTCCTCCTACACAAATACAAACAAATCATGCCTAATAGTCTAAAAACAAAAATTGACAACTCTTTACTACAAAAGGAAAAAGAAGTCATAAACAATTCATTCTCACAATTGCCTTCATCCATTTCATTCACCGACACTTTAGTTTCAAAAGAAAGCTTGCCTAACAAAACAAAACAAGTCTACAATCAATATTTTACCTAATAGTCAACCCTTGACTAAAATCCATGCAAGTGATACATATAGCTATAGCCATGCATATAAAACTAGTCATACAAGCCTAAACACTAAAGACAAGAATTGTAGTCATCAAATCTCTAACATTTCTAACTTCCCATGCACCAAAATTCATTCACGTGAACCTTCTGACATTAGACAAACTCTCATGGTCATCAATAATGCACAAGACAATAAAGATTTAGAGAAAAAACAAATGCAAACTATTAATAGAACTACACAAAATTGGTTAAAAGTTGAAAATAAAGAAGTTGTTCATGAAGAATTTCCCCCATATGAATCTATAGTCATAAGTCATAGAAACTACCAACTAGTGGCCTCCCCCATAAAAAATGCAAGTTTAAGTGATGAAATAAAAAATTTTGAAAAAATCATTGAACAAAACAATTACTCAAATACATATTTAAAAGTTATCAGTGCCAAACTTGATAGAATAGAAAACAAGATTGACCCCATCAAGACAACCACAAAATTAAATATTGAAAAATCATTGTTCACACCACATGAAATACCCCCAAAGTTACGAGTCTCCTTTCAAGAAAGATAATACTGACCTTATTAGAAGAAATCTCTAAAAGACTCCAAAATTTAGATATGACAAGCCTAGCCTCATCATCACAAAATAATCAAGTTAAAATAGTTAATACCATAGAAAAGAAAAAAGAACGTTCAAAAGTTGAAGAATACATTGAAAATTTACAAAATCAATTCAAAGATTTAAACATTAATAAAATTGCAAATGAAAGAGATTTTCATGGTAAACCTTTAAGGAGTCGTATTGCAAGAACAAGATACCCTGGAAATGTTTCAATTACAAGAAATTTTTATTCTAGACCAACTCCTCCAGATTTACAATTTGAAGAAAGAGAATTAACTGTTAGAAATGCTTATAATGCTGAATCCTTATATGAATGGAATATTGATGGTATGTCACAATATGAAATTTTAAATGAATTACATGAAATGATTATGGTTTCAAATGTCTACAAGGGTAATAATAAAACTGATCATCAAATTGCAAGTATAATTATTACAGGTTTTACTGGTCAATTGAAAGGATGGTGGGATAATACTTTAACAGACAATGATAGAAATTGGTTTGAACTTCAGTATACCATTTTTGAAATATTACTCTTTCTATTAAATTTATGAAAAGATCAGTGGAACTTGATTTAGGTAAGTATTCTATATCATCATTGTCTTGCAACTTGTCTTCTATTTCTGAACTACTGGGAATTTGGACTTGTTTATTATTTCCTAATTTCAAAGCAGATATTTCTTGACTGAATTGTTCATAAGCAGTTTGAGAATTTACCTTAATTTCTCTAATTTCTTGTTTTATGGAATTTATTTCTAATTGAAGATCTTGAATTGTAACTTGAGCTTTTTGTTTTTTAAACATATCTGAAATATTAGTATAATTATATTTTGTTTTATCTGGTTTTGCTAATGGGGTATCTTGATGATCTATCTGGGAAATTTTCTTTAAATATTCAAATTTAATTTGTGGATCTTCTATTTTGTCAATTAATTCAAAAATAATTTGTTCCGACTTGCTTAAGACATTTATAGTTTTCTTACATGAACAAAAATCTTTGTTATTACAATGACATAATTCTATTCCTTCTTCACTAGAATTTTCTGAACAAGAGCTCTCGGAAGAATTTTCAATTTGGAAAATTTCATTGTCTGAGGCATTATCTGCTAAAGAGTCATTTGATTCATTTTCAGAATCAGTTTGTAAGATTTGTAAAAACTTGTCTTTTAATTGTTCTGTACTATATTTGCTAATATCTATCTTATTAATTTCTTTCTTGACTTTGCAATTCTTTTGAAAATGACCTGATTTTCCACACCTGTAGCAAACAGGAGTTCTATCTTTTTGTTTTCCAATATTTTTAGCTTGTGTCCTAAAATTAGAATTCTTGTAGGCTTTATTATTATAAAACTTGTAAGGTTTATTTCTTTTATTACTATTGTAATTTTTATAACTATTCTTGTAAAGCTTTTGTTGTTTTCTTCTTTGTCTAGATGGAGCAATAGTTTTTAACGGAGAATAACCAAATTGTTCACAAAAATTTCCTAATTCTAATTTTGCATATTTTTTCTCTTTTTCTAATTGATGAGTCATTCTTAAATCATTGCATAAATTTAATCCTACTTTTTGAATTGTGCAAATAATCTCTCCATAAGTAGTTTGTGCATAATCTGTGTGACCTTTTTCAAATAATTTCTCTCTAACCTTGTAAGCAAAATAATGAGGTAATCCACTTATAAATTTTTCTTTCCAAAAAGCTTTAGCATTATCAGGTCTAATTAAGACTTTTGAAAGGAAAACATCTTTATACCACCTAAAATCTGACAAAGTATAGCATTTTAAATTTTCTAAACTATCATAAGCACTTTCTCTATAATCTGCTGGATCTCCTACAAAATGTTTTGTTATGGCAAGCAGTGTGAGTTGATAAGCTTGTCTCTTGATAGACAGCCTTTATCCCCACTGGATAAAGAAAAAAGTGTAAAAGCAAATATTTTTAGCTTACCACAAGAACTCAATGATAAGATTTTTCAAATTGCAGAAGATAGGTCCCAAGGTTTATTGATCAAATTACAACAATACTTTTTTAACAACCTTCTCCTGGAATTGCTGCGGGCCCTTTCTTTAAAGTATATTTGGACCTCAATGGCTCAATCCCAATTTTATGAACTTTCTTGTCTTGAGATACATGTCTCCAATTAATGACGTTGCTGACTTCTTCCATGTGGCAAGTGATGTGTCAAGAATGTTTGAGCGTCAACATGCTGTGGGTAATCTGCATGGTGTGAGAATGAATGTCATTGGTCCAGCCATATCTCATGTGATGTTTGCAGATGATATTATGATCTTTGCCAAAGCAAATAGGAGGGAAGTGGAGGTTGTTGATGACTGCCTTGAATCCTACTGTCAATGGTCTGGCCAGCTTGTTAACAGGGGTAAGTCTGGGCTTTTCTTCTCAAAGCGTGTGCATAGGAATTGGAAACGGTGGATTAGAGCTGAGCTCCAAATGACAAGGCTTCCTCTGGATGCTTTCTATCTGGGGTCTCCTTTGTTCTCTTCTAAATCCAAGACCAAAGACTTCAAGTTCCTAATTGAGCGAATTGATTCCAAACTTAAAGGATGGAGATGTAAAAGTCTATCTTGGGCAGGTAGGAAAACTTTAATTACTTCGGTGGCTCAAGCTATCCCAACATACTCCTTCTCTACAGCTGCTGTTCCTAGCACTATTTGTAACAAATTGGATGCAACAAGTCGCCGGTTTTGGTGGAATCCGAAAAAACTGAATGGATCCTACCTAGCATGGAAGTCCTGGGATGTGCTTTGTCTACCAAAAGCAGCGAGTGGTCTTGGATTTAGACAAGCCAATGTGTTTAATCAAGCCTTGCTCGCCAAACTCACCTGGCTGATTGCTTCTAAGAAAAAAAGTTTATGCCTTGATGCTCTTAGAAGTAAATACAAAGTGAAAGAGGACTGGTTGGGTCAAGATCCCCGCAAAAATGCTTCCCCTCTGTGGAAAGCTATTGAAAAACTGAAGTGTGTAATTCTGAAGGGTGCTTGCTTTGTTGTTGGTAGTGGAGAGGCAATTGATTTTTGGAAAGACCCATGGATCCCATGGATTGCAGATTTCAAACCAAAACCTCGAGACCCTAATATACTTTGTGAACCTTTGAAAGTTGCTGACCTGATTGTGCATGGTTCCAATACATGGAACTTTGATCTTCTCTCAAATATTGTGGACAATGAATCTATGGCTGCCATTGCTAAGGTCATTTTACCTGCAAATCGTGCCCCAAACCATCTTGTTTGGACTATGGAGGAGAGTGGCAAATTCACTGTCAAATCAGCAGCTTCTATGCTTATCCCAAGTGACAACCAAGCATCAACAGATCCTATGTGGGCCAAACTTTGGAAATCCAAGATTCATGAGAGACTTAAAATTTTCTTGTGGAGATTGGGTTCTAATACATTGCCAACTTTGACCAACTTAGCAAGTAGATTCGGTATGGAAAGCTTACTTTGTCCACTCTGCCATTTGGAAGATGAGTCATACTCCCATTTGTTTTTGAATTGCAGCAAGGTCAAACCTATTTGGTTTGGGCTTAAATGGAGCTTACATTCTGCAAGACTTCCATTGGTAAGTGGTGCTGACTTTTTGAAGTTTGTTATTAATCCACCTATCAATCTTGCTTGCTCTTTGGACTCAAAACTCATCAAGGCTCAGACTACTATCCACTTGGCGCTTACATTGGAATGCATTTGGAATCTTAGAAACCAGGTAGTGCAAAATGCTCAAAAATTTAACTTGCTGGCTGTATTGACCAACTTGGAACTTAGGATTCAAGAACATTGCCAGTCATTTCTCACCACTGGTAACCAACATATCAATAATCTGGTTGTGTGGTCCCCACCCCCTCCCCGGGTGGTTAAACTGAATGTGGATGCTGGTTTGACAACTAATAATGCCTCAATTGCGGTTGTGGCTAGAGACTCTTTTGGAAACATTCTGCAATGCTGGTCGAAAAGCTGCAATACCACAGACCCATGCATAGCTGAAGCACTTGCAATAGACTGGGCCCTTCAACTAGCAAGGCTGGAAAAGTTTCTAGATATTCAAGTGGAAGGGGATGCTCAAGTTTGCATTAATGCTATCAATGGTCATACTGCTGATATACCTTGGAAGATTTTACAGGTTATTTCTAATGTTAAAGTTTTAGCTGCTTCATTTAAATCTTGTTCCTTTGTTTGGGTTAGGCGGAGTGCCAATTCTGTGGCGCACTCTTTGGCCAAAGAGGCCTCTGCCTCTCCCTCTTGCTTTCATTGTAACAACTCCAATCTCCCTCCCTCTGTTCATGAGGCTTGGATTAGAGATTTGGGGTAGCTTTGTCTTTTATAAATTCGCAGTTTAGCAAAAAAAATATATATATATATATCAAACTGAGGAAAAGTTTGAGAGTAATTACTGGGCGCTGTTGATCAACACGGCTTGGATTTATTCTTTCGTAAAAGTAAGTATAATCTTTTAAAGCTAAAACATATGTATAATTCCTTGGTAGCACTAAATTATGATTTTAAAACACAAGATTATATATAGAATTCAAATATCTTTGAAAAAAAATATATTATTTATGTTTCATTGGTCAATACAAGTGTTTGATTTTAGGATTCATAATTTTTTTTTTTCTATCTTTTATTTTTCTTTTGATTTCTTTTATAATTCGATTTTTTTTTTTTTTTTTTTTTATCTAAAACTGAAATATGATAATTATGGTAATTATTAATAACAATTTATTATGATTTTATTGTATATAGAACTATTTATTCTACATTTTATATATATATATATATATATATATATATATATATATAATATATATATATATATATATATATATATATGATAAGAAGTAAGTATAATATTTCACTTGAAATTAAAAAAATTCATTTCATTATTAAAATTTTATTTCCTAAATCTAATAATGTAAAGACAATCATATTGAAATAACGTAACTAATAGACTCGTGATACTTATTTTGAACTATGAAATTAATTATTTTCAATAAGAAATGATCTTATGAAATAAATTCATTTTAACTGAAATAGAGACGATTACTTAAGCACACATTTTTATTACATATGTGAATGAACCACCTAATGAAGATTTCTCTCTTCTCATCATATATACTTCTTGACTGCTAGGCAAACTTCGTGAAGGGCGTCAACTTGCAGTCAAGCTATTGTACGAATACAACCGCAAGAGAGTTGAGCAATTCATGAATGAAATTGCTATCCTTACTCGCTTACGCCACCAAAATCTAGTCTCACTTTATGGCTGCACTTCTCGCCACAGCCGTAAACTCCTGCTTGTATATGAATACGTTCCCAATGGCACAGTTGCTGATCACTTTCATGGTGAACGCGCAAAACCCGGTGCATTCCCCTTGCTTACTCGAATGAACATTGCCATAGAGACTGCAACAGCTTTGTTGTATCTCCATGCTTCTGATATCATCCGCCGCGATGTTAAAACAAACAACATTCTCCTCGACAACAATTTTTCAGTTAAAGTAGCCGATTTTGGTATCTCTCGTCTATTTCCCAATGATGTCACTCACGTCTCCACTGCTCCACAAGGGACTCCCGGTTATGTCGATCCCGAATATCACGAATGTTACCAACTTACTGAAAAGAGTGATGCGTTTAGCTTCGGGGTGTTCTTAATTGCTTATATCATCAAGCTTATCACAAGGCATCATTAATTTGTCCAACATGGCTATCAACAAGATTCAAAATCACACACTGCACGAGCTTGTAGACCCAACTCTTGGGTTTGATTCAGATTACACGTTGAAGAGCATGATAACTGATATGGCAGAGTTGGCATTTCAGTGTTTGCAATATGTTAAGGAAATGAGACCATCAATGGTAGGCTTGAAATACAAACAGTTCTCTTGCTTTAATAATGTATGTCTATTCAGCAAACAAAAAAAAAAGAAAATTCTAATCTAATCAACGCTTCTACAAGAATAAGGAACACCCGTTTGGTTTGAGGTATTTTCAAGGTTATAAGATTATGGGACATTTAATGAAGTAGACAATCCCTTTTTATATAAGAAAGGTACATAGTAACACCAATACCTCTCTTTAAGAAGTCCCTATCCTTAAATAGTAAATGTAAGAGACCAATACAACATTTTTTTTTTTTTAAATAATTTGACAGTTAGGGAATGGAATTTGAAACTAGAATCTTTATATATACGAAACCAGTCAATGCCATTGAAATGTTCTTGGCAAAATTGCATAATCACCTCCTGGGGTTTGGCTCAGTTGCAAACAGTCCCCCTAGGGTTTTGATTTTGCAATATAACCACTTGGGGTTTTTAAAATGGTGAAATTAACCCCTCTAAGTATATTTTTTGTCAATTTTGCTAACAAAATTTGTCATATGCATTATATGTGACCACTTTATAATAAAAAATTCATTATTATAAACCCAAGTGCAATGCATATGACAAATTTTGTTAGCAAAATTGACAAAAAAATATACTTAGAGGAATCAATTTCACCAATTTAAAAACCCCAGGTGGTTATATTGCAAAATCAAAACCCTAGGGGGTCTGTTTGCAACTGAGCCAAACCCTAGGGGGTGATTATGCATTTTAGCCAATTGCCAGAACAATATTATTTCATAGTACTGATGTGGTGGAGTATTCATCTGCAGGGAATCTTTGAGGAGAATATAAGAAAGGCTTTGGAGGGATTTGCAAGGCTTCTATGCTTCCTTCTAACATTTCAATCACTTTACTCATGGACAGCCTATCAGATGGATTTGTCTGTATGCACCACAAGCCCACTAAGATCATCTTTCTCACCATTTCATTTTCCTCTATGGTCATATTACTTGGAAATCCTAAATCAATGTTCAATTCAAGACGTTTATAAATCCAGTGTGGAAAATATATCTCACTGGTATTATTCACTCCAACATTAATGTTTGTCCTTCCTCCGACCATCTCCAAAGCCATCATTCCATAGCTATAGACATCAGATTTGTGTGAAACTGCACCAAAGCTCCTACTAAACACTTCTGGAGCTATATATCCAATTGTTCCTCTAGCACCAGTCATTGCTATATTACTCTCGTTCCTTGTACAAAGTTTAGCCAGTCCAAAATCAGAGATCTTTGGGCAAAAATCTTCATCGAGAAGGATGTTATGTGGTTTTATATCAAAGTGCAAGATTCTTGTGTTGCAGCCACGGTGCAAGTACTCAAGCCCCCAAGCAATTCCAATTGCAATTTGGAACAACTTTTCCAATCCCAAGTGCATAATGGTTTTCTCAGGGTTGTCATTGTGTATGAACTTTTCAAGTGATCCATTGGGCATGAACTCATAGATGAGAGCTCTTTTCGGACCTTCTAGACAAAATCCTAGGAGTGTGACAATATTAACATGTGAAGTTCGACTAATACTTGCAACCTTGTTGATAAATCTTCTCCATTTTCTTTGGATGCATTCAGGACCTTCACAGCCACGGGATGATCATCGAGTAGCTTTCCTTTGTAGACACCGCCATAACCTCCTTGACTTGTTTAAATAATATACGTGGATGTTTTTATGAATTATCACATAAGTTCTAGATAGATATCAGTTCTACTAAGTTTAGGTGGATGTTGCCAAGGTGAATGGAAAGATTAGTTTCACTGTGTCAGGTGAGAGATTGGCTATAAAGTGACCTTGGATGAATTTTAGCATGGCATGGACCAGTCCTAATGCTTAGCAAGCCTTCTACATTTCTGAAAGCTTTTCTACTTGATTCCCAAAACCTTTTTACTATGGGTCAACTCTTCCTTTAGGCAATTGCCTGATGCTTCCCAAGTGAATGAAAAGTTCTATAATTTGGTCATAGAGGTGAATAGTTTGACTATGTTAACCAAAACTTAATCAATAATTTTAAATCTAAAAAATTGAGAATGATACATTTTAATTAAAAAAATATATTAAGCTCTCGTCTCAACTCTCAAGTCCCAAATTGTATGGAGCTGACTAAATTCATTTACTTCATTGGTTTTTTATTTTTGGGATAGATATTTCATTGGTTCCTAATGCACTAGTTATCCAAAAATAAAGTTACTTGGGATCAACTAACACCTTAAGCCGCAATTTTTGTTTGTGGTTGCCATTGTTCGATAAATTTCCAGTAGTGAATTGATGACTTTTGTCAAGTATGTTATCTTTTCAATTCTTATGTAGTAATGTTGCATACAACATGGTAACATAAGATATCATCTACGGTGGCTGGTAGCTTGATAGAGTGGTAAAAGTTTTGGTTATTGATTTATTTTTTATAAATATAATTTTACTCATTCTAAGGCAACATCTACATGTATTAAGTCATAACCATTATGCCTAAGTCATGACCCAAATCCTAATTCTTAACAATCGTCTTCTCCTGGCCTGTGTTTTCGTGGTGTTAGAATATAAGACCGCCTTTTGGCTAAGATCAAGTGTAGTATCTGTTCTTATCAGTTTAATATCTGATATGTGGGCCATCGGTCCACACGATATTAAATTTATTTCTTGAGGGGGAGAGCCCATCAATGTAGCTTGCTACTGGGGCTCTTAAGCGTCGCCCAAGCGTTGCACTACTGAATGGGCCTGGCGCACCCCACCTTTTCTTGGGTCTTAGGCCCAATACATTGTCTTGTATAGCACTCCTTTTACTTGTGCATTACTCTTACCTCTGCCTATATAAAGACTCTCTCTTGTACTACATTTGACATATAATATAATACACAGACTTTCAGTCTTTAACATGGTATCAGAGTTAAGGCTCTAATTTTGTGTAGTTCTAAGTCCTTCTAGGCGTTATTCCGCTGCCTCAACTATCTCCGGCACCTCTCTTGTCCGAAATCCGGTCGTCGCGCTGCCAAGAAGCTGATTCATTGCCAAAAGGACCCACTGCCACCCTCGGATCTGCCGTTCCCGGACTCCGATCAAGACACCTCTGCTACCATTGGAAAGCTCTCGAGATTCTTGACTCAACGGCACAAAAAAAACGGTGGCTTTAGACACCGGACGCGCCCTCACGCGCCGCCTGAAGATCTGGTGCGCCATCACTCTCCTACACGCGCCCCCACGCGCCAGACTTCTTCATTGCCACGTCAGTCCTAGGTGACACGTCAGCCCTAGTGCCACGTCAGCCCTAGTTGACCGTTGACCAGCGTTGACTATGACCGTTGACTTTTTTCGGAGTTAACTTTTTGCAATCCAGGTGCTTCCTACCCAGTTTTTCGCGCTGATTTCATTTTTGTGGTCTGTTTTTGCAATTGAGGTTTCATTATGACTCAAAGTGAAATTTCTAAGCCTATTCAAGGCGATCCAATCAGAAGAATTATCATCTTATTTGTGCCTTTTGCAAGCATCGCGGTCACACTATTGATCGATGTAACATGTGTGCTGGCATTCTTTAGCGCTCTGCAGCCTTGACTGCCTCTGAGTCTGTACCATCATCCGATGCTGCATCTTTTGATCCTGTCTCATTGACTACACCTACTTACAGCATAGCAGATCTGCAAGCCCTCTTCAGTCAGGTTCAAGCTTTGTCTTCCAGTGCATCCAATTCTGCTCTTTTTGTGACACTAGGTATCTTTTCTGAATGGTTCTTAGATTCTGCCTGCTGCAATCACATAACGGACAATCCTCACCTCACAAGTGCCCACACTCCTCCTGTCTTACCTACTATTACCACTGCTGATGGCTCCGCCATGACTGTTAGTCATGTTGGCTCCATCTCTACCCCTAACTTATCTATCTCTGATGTCTTTTGTGTTCCTAAACTGTATCTTAATCTTTTATCTGTTGGCCAACTAACCGAACTTGGTTTAAACTTGTTCTTTTCTTCTCGTGGTTGTCTTGTGCAGGATTCTCGGACGGGGCAATCGTTGGGTCCGCGCGTAAGGTTGGACGGTTGTTTGAGCTCACTTCCCTTCACTTTCCGTCTTCATCAGTCTCCGCCCGTTATTGCTGCTTCTGCCTCCATCGAGTTGTGGCACTCTCGTCTAGTCATGTTTCTCTTCCTCGTATTCAAACCTTAGTATCTAGGGGTCTATTAGGTTCAGTTTCTTCCAGTCCATTTGATTGCATGCCATGTCAGCTCAGCAAACAACCTGCCTTACCTTTTAATAATAGTGAGTCTATTGCTTCTGCAACTTTTGATCTTATACATTCAGATGTATGGGGGCCCTCTCTTGTTCCCACAGTGGGGGGGTCAAGATATTTTGTTATTTTTGTCGATGATTTTTCTTGTTACACTTGGATTTATTTAATGAAAAATCGTTCTGAAGTTCTCACAATATATCGTGATTTTGCTAAAATGGTTCAGACTCAGTATTCTAAAGCTATTAAGGTATTTCGCTCTGACAATGCACGAGAATATAGACAAACAGATTTTTCTACTATTCTTAAACATTATGGAACTATTTTTCATACCTCTTGTGCTGGCACCTCACAACAAAATGGACGAGCTGAACGTAAACTCCGTCACATCCTAGATACTGTTAGGGCTCTCACCAATGCAGCCTCCACTCCTGCCTCATTCTGGGGTGAAGCTGCTCTCACTGCAGTGTACACCATCAACCGATGCCCTTCACCTGTCATTCAAAACACAACACCATATGAACGGTTGTTTGGCACAGCTCCAAACTACAGTCTACTCAAGGTTTTTGGTTGTGTTTGTTTTGTTCTTCTTCAACCACATGAGCGCATTAAACTTCAACCCCGCTCCCAGCTATGTTGTTTTCTTGGCTATGGCCTTGAAGAAAAGAGGTATCGATGTTATGATCCAGTCGCCAAGCGTCTTCGAGTCTCAGGCTGATCCTCTACCAAATCTCTTCCCTGAGATTCCTTCCCCTTCTGCTGAGTCAGTTAATCCCATCTCCGACGAGTCTCCCCCTGCTGATCCCTCTTCTGATGAGTCTCCTACAGCCGATCCTACCTTCGACGAGTCTCCTCTCTCTGCCCCTGCTGCGAATCCTGTCAACACTACTGCTCCTGAGCCTCGTCGCTCTCATCGGGTAAGTACTCTTCCCTCTCATCTTCGTGACTTTCACTGCTTTTCTGCCTTTGCCACCTTACATGAACCTCACACCTTTCGTGAGGCCTCCTCTGACCCTTTATGGCAGCAAGCTATGAAAGAAGAATTGGATGCATTGTTAAAGACAGGTACTTGGGATCTGGTTGATTTGCCAGCTGGTAAATCTGCTATTGGTTGCAGTGGGGTACAAGATCAAGACTCGATCAGATGGTACTGTTGATCGCTACAAGACTCGTCTCGTTGCCAAGGGATTCACTCAAGAGTATGGCATTGACTATGAGGAGACATTTGCACCAGTGGCTCGCCTCTCCTCTGTTCGTACTCTTATCGCAGTTTCTGCTTCCCGACATTGGCCACTTTTTCAGATGGATGTGAAGAATGCCTTCCTTAATGGAGAACTAACTGAGAAAGTCTACATGCAGCTCCCTCTTGGTTTCTCCCAACCTCCAGGCTTTTCTCTCAAAATGTGTCGCTTACGTCGGGTACTATATGGTCTTAAGCAAGCTCCACGAGCTTGGTTTGCCAAGTTCAGCTCCACCATTTCTCAGCATGGTTTTTCAGCTAGTTCATATGATTCAGCTCTGTTCTTCCGACGCTCAGATCATGGTATTACCCTTCTTTTGTTGTATGTAGATGACATGATTATTACTGGTGATGATGTGCAGGGCATCCAGGATCTTAAGCGCTTTCTTGGTCAGCACTTTGAGATGAAGGATCTGGGTCCTCTTAGTTATTTTCTTGGCCTTGAAGTCTCTTCCTCCTCCGATGGTTACTATCTCACTCAAGCCAAGTACACATCTGATCTTATCTCTCGAGCTGGAATCACGGACAGCAAGATCGTTGACACACCCATTGAATACAACAATCGCCTGAATACTCATGATGGAGAACCACTTCCTGATGCTAACTTCTACAGACAATTAGTTGGGAGTCTTGTTTACCTCACTATCATTCGACCGGACATCTCCTATGCTGTTCACATTGTTAGCCAGTTCATGGCTGCACCGCGGTCTCTCCATTATGCAGCTGTACTTCGGATTCTTCGGTATTTGAAAGGCACCTTGTTTCATGGACTTCACTTCTCATCTCAGTCGTCGCTCACTCTTCAGGCTTATTCTGATGCCGACTGGGCAGGGGACCCTACTGACCGTCGTTCCACTACAGGGTATTGTTTTCTTCTTGGTGACTCCCTCATCTCTTGGCGCAGTAAAAAACAATCTGTTGTTGCTCGTTCTAGTACTGAGGCAGAATATCGAGCACTTGCTGACACCACTGCTGAGCTCCTTTGGTTACGTTGGCTTCTCCAGGACTTAGGCATTGATTGTTCTACTGCAGTTCCAATCCATTGTGACAATCGAAGTGCCATCCAAATTGCCCACAATGACGTCTTCCATGAGCGTACCAAGCATATTGAGATCGACTGTCACTTTGTTCGTCATCACTTACTACAGGGTACTTTGCAGCTCCGTTCAGTGTCTTCTCAGGACCAATTAGCTGACATATTCACCAAACCTATGTCTCCAGGCCGTTTCCGTGATCTTATTTCCAAACTCAAGTTGGTGTCTGTTTACCCAACATGAGTTTGAGGGGGGATGTTAGAATATAAGCCCAATGGATCTTAGGCCCAATACATTGTTTTGTATAGCACTCTTTTTACTTGTGTATTACTCTTACCTCTGCTTATATAAAGACTCTTTCTTGTACTACATTTGACATATAATATAATACACAGACTTTCAGTCTTTAACACGTGGAATTGAATTGCTGATGAAATTATTGTCCTTTTTCACACATGACCAAATCGTCTGTACGAGATTGAACTTAATCATGTCATTATGCGTTAAATTCTATATTCCATGGTTTCATAGTCTGAGCTCTATGACTTCGTTGCTTATAAAGTCAAGATCCATATGTCTGATGAAGACTTTGAAAGTCATTTATAATGCCACTGAATGCGACTTAGGGAAGTTGCTAGGATGTCCAGCAATGAATATGATGTTCAGCTACGAATATGTTTAAAATAATTTTGAACTTGAAAATTTATTACCAAGTAGGCTGTAGCGGCCATGTCATTGTCAGGCGACGATTTGTTAAACATTTAAATAAACGTTATAGGTGAGATTGAGCAATATACAAAATTTCGTTGAATCAGGATGTTGCTCTTGAGATCAAATATAATTTTCAACCATGGTATATTGACCCAAAAAAATAAAAAAAATATTGAATGTGTAGAAGTCTCACATTGATTGGAGGTGGACTTTGGTACAATTTACGTGCTAGTTAAAAATCTTCACCTAATAGCTAGTGTAAATAGGTTAGATGCTCTAATATCTACCCAAAAAAAGAAAAAAGAAAAAAAAAGGTTAGATGCTCTAATAATTATATGATACAGAAGTCTAGTCTGTTCATCTATTTTGTTTTTGATAAGTCTAGTCTGTTTATCTATTGGTTAGCTTCACGCGTGCATGTGTATTTGGGGCCTAGATATGAAAGAGGGTGTTGGAGTCTTAGAGAGTCCTAAATTGAATATAAGTGTGAATAAGTTTTATTTATATTTTTTTATAATTCGATAGTCAAAAGAGAAAAAAAGGAGATTTGATCTCTAAATATCTCAATTTAAAAAAGGTTGAGTTTGGAAGGAATTATTCATGCCTTCAAACCTGGCATATAGATAACCTTCAAAGCTCCTTAGATCTTCAAACATGACAATTACAAAAATATATTAATAACTTTTTTATCATAAGGTTGATTATGGAATGAATTACTCATGCCTTATACCTTAATTGACTAGTCTCCTTTATGAGGAGAACTAGAATTCCAATCCTCATTTCCTAACTAATTATATAAAAAAATAAAAATAAAAATAAAGAATAATTCAAATCCTCCTCTATAACTTTTTGAAAACAGCTTTGGAGAAATCATTTGCTAAAACATATTTTTACACTACCTTTTCCTTTTAACTTGTTTTGGAGAAGAGAATTATGTATTTTTGAAAGGTAAAAGGAATAAAAAATAAGAAAAAATATGATACTAATATCTTATACAAGTTGAAGTTGAACTGCAAAAATTCAACTAAAATGTTTTTCAATTTTTTATACAAGTACTCAATTCAAATTCAACCATGTCACATCAACTTATAGAAGATTTTAATAAAATTGATAACAATTGCATAATGTAGTGTTGAAATGGCTAGAGGAAACTTCGGGTGTTGTTCATAATAATCCCATCTTTGGGCATTTCGTTGCGTCCGTCACCCGCCTTCACATTACATACTATTCAACCAAATTTTCTCATGCCGATCCCATAGCCGAAGTCAATAGTCATCTCTCTCTGTCTCATTAGAAAAATCTCACCTTTCTTCGTCAAAACAAATGGTCAGATTGTTCATTTTTAAAGTAAAGGAATAGGTTTCTTAGATCAATCGCTTTCTTGCTAGTCTTCGTTCAACAATCAACATTATGCTGCTGTCATATACATTACATCTCACCCTATTCATATCTCCATCATCTTCTAAACATGGATGCCCATCTACCTCTGTCTTCTCTCATCACCCTCTTCTCCTTCTTCTTCTTCTTCTTCTTCTTAACAATACTACAGCCATCTTACTGCAGCGACGATGAACTCTTTGTTGAGTGCGGTCGTACCTATGACTGTGGAGGTATCAAAAACATTTCGTTCCCTTTCTGGGGAGGTAATCGGTCTCATTATATTGCGGTCTCCCGAAGGGTTCCGAGCTTGAGTGCCTACAACAATACATACCCGATTATCAGATTCGAAGAATTAGAGTTCCGCGTACTAGACTTCAACAAATCTCATCCTATCATGACCATTGCAAGATTGGACCTCTTGAATATTGGTACATGTCCTCAAAAGTTCCTCAATACCACTTTGAATTTTAGTAATTTTGATTACGTTCCAACCGATCAAAACTTAACTTTGTTCTACGACTGCCCTCCTCGAGTCAACATACCAGTCCAATATAGCTTTGACTGCAGCTTAGGAGTTGGTGGTACAAATAAATATCACAACTACTACGTAGACGAATCGCTCTCGACGAGTATCCAAGAGGAACTTTCTGTGGAATGCCATACAAATATTAAAGTTCCAATTTTACGGACTGCTCCTTCTAAAGAGTCTGAGGGTGGAGTCCCGATACTCCAGAAAGTATTGAATCAAGGGTTTGATGTGGAGTACCTACGTGACTTGTCCATAATCTGTAGTGCGTGTACAGGATCCGGTGGGAAATGCGGTTCTAGTTTCACACAAGGATTTGTCTGCTTTTGCCGTGACGGAGTGCAATCTCATGTCTGTCCAATTCGCGGTACGCATAATCTTTTCTCTTGTCACTTTCCTGAATTAGGCTGAAGCATTAAGCATACTTCTTGTTCTTTGGTTGGTTTTACTGGCATTGTTCCTGTTCTGAGCTATAGGCCACAGCCACACAATGTCATAGTAAACACTTCTTTTTGGGCAGTCATCTTAGTTAACAATTGCATACCATTGTCACGGTTGGTTGCTTTAGGTAAATGTGGGTCAATTTATTAGAGAAAATCCCATCTTGAAGGGCACCTATCATCTTGAAATCTACATTTAGTAAGTTGTTATATATATCTGTCAGGATGGTGGAAATTTCATTGTTCTGACTTAGAACTTCTGAGCAATTCCATTGATGATGCCCCTTATCATCACTCATTAGACAGCAGACACCACAAGGTCCACAACCCAAAGTTATTACTTTTAGCTACAGTATTTTATTTTATTTTATTTTAATTTATTTTTATAAATTAGTAATTATGATCCGAATAAAACTTAAATATAATTTCTTAAATATTATACTTTAGATTAATCAATTAAATTCAAAGAAGAATTGTGATAAAACGTATATGTAATCTAAAGTCAGGCCCTTTATATACGTGTGTGTGAGTTTAAATAGCCAATCTAGACATTCAAAAATTAAGTATTTTGTTTGCATACTTGGTGTTAAAAAAAAAAAAAAAAATGTGACCCAAAGTTAATATTTTTAGCTAGTGTTTTACCATAGTAAGACATAATGTGAATAGCATTCCTTTGTCATCCTATATGGAATTTGTGTTGTGTTATACCATTAATCCTTAAATGTTAAATAGCCCTACCAAAAAATTTCCCGGTTGACTGGTCATGATACTTGTAGCTCTCCCAATAAGAACTGTGCTTTCATCTCTTACAGCCTTATATTATAGGTTCCACGTTAACATCTTGACTCATCAACTATCAAAAAGAGGAATCGCTAGGAATATTCATGACTAGTAATTGTAGGACTCTTCAAGCCAAAGCCAAAATCAAACCCTTGCGTGAGAACAAATCCCAATGAAGTCAATGTATGTTTTAAAATATCTCTTCTGATGCAAAGTTGCGAATATTCTATATCAAATTGCAAATTTATAATATAAACTATAAACTTTTAACTGAAACTGAGAGAAAATTTTTAGGCTTTCCCAAATACTGTCACGTCAGATTTATTGCTCCCACACACTTTTACCTACCCTTCCCTCTATTCAATTCTCTCTCACTTTTATTAAAAAAAAAAAAAAATCTTTCTCATGGCTGTTCCTTTGTCTCACCTCTTGAACTTCCTGACCTCTTCATCTCCTCAATTAATTGCCTCACCTTTTCATCTACCTCTCTCTCACTCTCACCTCTTGAACTCCCTAAACTCTTCATCTCCCCAATTAATTGTACCCCCAATTTTCGGATCAAGATCCTCTAGAGTTCTTAGAGAACTCTACCACATAGAATTCTTCTAATCTTAACCATTCTTTTTAAAATGAAAGGTCTAAATTTTGACACATCATCAGTCTACTACTAATATTCTCCCCAAATAATGTCTCATAAAACAACTCAAAAGTCACAATCTAACGCCGTTAAATGACTGGCCTTTTTTAAAGAAATAGTGGGGAGAAGGAAGCCCCTCCTTCTTGACAGCACCGATGTTGTCCACCTCTCCCTTTCCGGTGACTTCGGCGACTTCCGTCTCCACCCAAAGGACAGATACTTAAAACAAATCTGGATCCTTCACATACTAGTAACAGAAAATCCGAATTCTTCCTCTCCTTTCCCGGCGATTTCCCTCTCTCTCTCTTTTATTTTATTGAGTGCCACTGTCCTTTGGGTTTTATGCCAAATACTTGTTGAATTCCAGAGAATGAAGATTGACAACAAGTTACATTGCAATTAGAGCAAAGGTTGGCCACAGTATTAGATAGATAACAAACAAAGAATATCACAATTGGCCTCATGGTGTTTTAAATCTAGAAAAGCCAATGCTTTTTTTCTAGTGAACACTGTAAATAGATACAGTAAAACAAGGATTATTGGTAACACTACGTAGATTTAGGGAAAAAAAAGATTTCTCTATTTTACTTTCTTTCTCCTTTGGTTAAAAGCTTGGGACTTTTATCTTTGAAATTCTCAAACGAGAGATAAATGGCCTTTTGCTGGAGAAGTAGTAGAGAGAGAAACAAATCTCAAGAACTGTTAAGGTTAGATTATTTTGAGTTGTTTTGTGAAACATTATTTTATGGGATTGTTGCAGTGCATAAATGACAGCAAAATCTAGACCTTTTAATTTAAAAGAATAAGTATGTTTTAAAATATATCTCAAAGGTGCTTTCCTGATTCTTTGTTTATTTTTTGTTGTTGTATTCACCAGCTTTAAGTTGTTGCATTATAAATAAAATTGTATAGGACTATAGTTATGTTTGTAGTTCAGTCTGAAAATATTATATTTCATTGAGAGTTTTCCGCACATCACGCGGGTTTGTGACTAGTTTTAATAAAAATTTAGGCACACTTAACAAGTCTTTAGATCGTGCGGTGAGAAGCGGCATGGATATGTGATTCCTTAAAATTAGGGATGTATAAGAAATCACTTATTTGTATTGGCTGGTAGGACCACATATACAATACAATAAGAAGAATGAATAATTTATCCATGGATTCATATGAGAGTCGTAGATCAAACATTGAATGTGTTAATTAATAACTACTTTTGTGTTAAGCAAAAAAAGAAAAACTACTTTTGTGTAATAAAATAATCTGAAAATAGAAATATAGAATTTCTAATAATTCCAGTCTCCCTTAGAAAAGAAAACGAAATAAAAACGTGCTAATAAATTATCTGAAAATAAAACCACTAAATAAACTGAATCAAGTGAGGCTTAATGTTTTCCAGAATAAAATTGATGATTTCTGAAATGGAGGTATACTTTTTAAACTATTGAAATACATTTAGGAGCCTTGAATATTCTTGATCGTTTTCTAGATTTTTAAGCATTTCGATTTCACAAGCCAATTGTTAAGTGTAACTCTTTCCAGAATTCTATTGCTGTAAGAATAATTGTTTGACTATTTATGATAACTCTTTAATAAACTCATAAAGTTAAGTCGCCCTGAATTTTCTTGCTAAGCACAGTTTATATATGCTCACCTTTAAAGGCACTTAATTAAATCAGGCATAGTGTTTCTTGTGATTGGCATGTTAGACATTTTTAAGAATAAACTCAAGTTTAACTTAAACCAGAATCTATTGACTAAAGTGTTTGGGGCTTAGTGATCAAGATTTTGTATTTTTTTTTTCTTTCAGAATCTGTTGATGGTCATTTTGTCTGGAAATCTTTTTTTGACTTGTAGAAGCACTACTGCACTAGCCAACAAAAAACCCAGAGTCTACCTATAAATTATTGGTAAATATGGGAGAGTAAATTTGATTTAAGTTTCTGACAAAGCTAATTTCTGAGAGGACCATTGTCTCAAATTGAACTTGTGCTTTCATTTAAGAAAATTTAATAATTCTAACTATTTATTAAAGCCACAACAAC
>OU015770.1:12414102-12442878 GCA_907173295.1 Fagus sylvatica | reverse complement strand
AAAGGGTTATCAAGATCGTGGAAGGAAGAAAGACAAGGATGACAAATCTGCTAGGGGAAGATCTAAATCCAAGAGCAAGACAGTAAAGTGCTTCAAATGCCAAAAGAAGGGGCATATGAAGCGAGAATGTCCAGAATGGAATAAGGGGAAGGAAGAGTCCTCTACATCTGTCAACGTAGTAGCAGACTCGGAATCTGATGGCGACATGCTTTCTGTTTCATCAAGCACTGACGGTTTGAACAATTCTTGGCTTCTGGATTCCGCATGTTCTTTTCACGTGACTCCCCACAGGAACTGGTTCGACACTTATAGGTCAATTAATTGTGGTTCTGTTCGAATGGGTAATGATGCTGCATGCACAATTATTGGAATGGGAACAATTAAAATTAAGATGTCCGATGGTGTGGTGAAGAACATTAGAAGAGGTTAGACATATCCCAGATATGAGAAAGAATTTGATTTCATTAGGAACCCTAGACTCAAAAGGCTATAGCTATAAGTCTGAGAATGGGATAATGAAAGTTTCAAAGGGTGCTATGGTTGTGATGACAGGTCAGAAAATAAGTAGCAATGTTTATAAATTGCTAGGAAATACCATTCTAGGTGGAGTTGCTGCAGTAGTTGAGTCTGAGGATGATGATACACTCTTGTGGCATATGCGGCTAGGGCATATAAGTGAGCGTGGTATGAGGGAATTGCACAAAAGAAATCTGTTGACTGGGATTAAGTCATGCAAATTAGATTTCTGCAAATATTGTATTATGGGAAAGCAGTGTAGGGTGCGATTTAAAACTGCCACTCACAAGACAAGGTATATTGGACTACGTGCATTCAGATATTTAGGGGCCAGTGAGAACTCCTTCGAAAGGAGGAGCTCAATATTTTATGAGCTTCATTGATGATTATTCCAGAAAAGCTTGGGTTTATTTCTTGAAGAACAAGTCTGAGGCTTTTGCTAAATTTAAGATTTGGAAAGCAGAAGTGGAAAATCAGACTGGAAGGAAGATAAAGTGCCTTAGGACTGATAATGGCACTGAGTACAGGGATGGTGATTTCTTGAAGTTCTGCGAAGAGCATGGTATCAAGAGACACTTCACAGTACGGAAAACTCCTCAACAAAATGGGGTGGCTGAGAGACTTAACAGGACCATCACAGAAACAGCTAGATGTTTAAGGTTGAATGCTGAGCTTCCTAAAATTTTTTGGGCGGAAGCAGTGGATATGGCTTGTTATATCATCAATCGATCACCTAGAGTTGCACTTGATGGGAAAGTCGCTGAAGAAGTATGGACAGGACAAGAAGTTGATTACTCTTTCATGAGAATATTCGGGTGTCCCGCATATGTTCATATCTCAGGTGAAGACAGGTCAAAACTCGATCCAAAATCAAAGAAGTGCATCTTTCTTGGTTTTAAGAAAGGGGTAAAAGGGTACAAGCTTTGGGATCCAGTTGCACAGAAGGTGGTGATCAGCAGGGATGTAGTGTTTGATGAGAAGTCAATGACAAAAGCATTCAAGGAAGAGAAGTCTCAAGCAGCGGAAAGCAGTAATAACATTGGTAGATCAACAGTGCAGGTGGAGCTTGATGAATTGGAGTCTCAGTCAAATGAGGAACCTCACAGTAATGATCAAGAACAGGATAGCACCAGATCAGATAGGCCTAAACGCAACAAAAGACCACCAGTCAGGTATGGTTTCGAGGATCTTGTGTCTTATGCTCTACTTACCAGTAGCGAGGATCCTTCTACATTTCAGGAAGCAATTGAAAGCTCTGAAAAGGATAAGTGGATGGAAGCTATGGTGGAGGAGAATGAGTCTTTGAGCAAGAACAAAACTTGGGAGTTAACGGAACTTCCAAAAGGAAAGAAACCTATAGGTTGCAAGTGGGTGTTCAAGAAGAAGGAAGCAGTATCAGAAAAAGAAGGGGAAAGATTCAAGGCACGATTGGTAGCAAAGGGATATTCACAGAGACATGGGATTGACTACGATGAGGTATTTTCACCTGTAGTCAGGCATACATCTATTAGAGCAGTATTGGCTTTGGTAGCAGATCAGGATCTGGAATTGGAACAACTGGATGTGAAGACGGCTTTCCTTCATGGGAATTTGGAGGAAGAGATTTTCATGGAACAACCAGAGGGGTTCAAGCAACCTGGTACAGAGAATCTTGTCTGCAGATTGAAGAAGTCACTTTATGGACTCAAGCAGTCTCCTAGACAGTGGTACAAAAGGTTTGATTCGTATATGATCCAGATTGGTTATACCCGTTGTGAATATGATTGTTGTGTATATGTTCGTATACTTGAAGATGGTTCTTATATTTTTCTGCTACTGTATGTGGACGATATGTTAATTGCTGCTAAGAGCATGTGTGAGGTTAACAGGTTAAAATCTTTGCTACACAAAGAGTTTGAAATGAAAGACTTGGGTGCTGCTAAGAAAATTCTGGGTATGGAGATTCACAGAGACAGAGGGGCAAGAAAGCTGTGGTTGTCTCAGAAAAACTACATCAGGAAGGTGCTTGAAAAATTTAGCATGTTGGATGCTAAGCCTGTGAGCACACCATTGGCGAATCACTTCAGATTATCTGGTAGTCAGTGTCCAAAGAATGAGGAAGAAATTGAAAATATGTCAAAGGTTCCGTATGCTAGTGCAGTGGGATGCTTAATGTATGCAATGGTCTGCACCAGGCCGGATTTGGCTCATGCAGTGAGTACTGTTAGCAGGTACATGGCGAACCCAGGGAGAGAGCACTGGAATGCAGTGAAGTGGATTTTCAGATACTTGAAAGGCACTGCGGAACATGGGATCTTATTTTCAAGACAGTCAGGGACTAATTCAGTTGTAGGGTATGTGGATGCAGACTATGCAGGTGAGGTGGATGACAGGAGGTCTACTACAGGTTATGTGTTTACACTATCAGGAGGACCTATTTGTTGGAAATCTACATTACAATCCATAGTAGCCATGTCCACTACAGAAGCTGAATACATGGCTGTAGCTGAAGCTGCAAAGGAAGCATTGTGGTTAAAGGGTCTAGTCAAAGAACTTGGTTTGAATCAAGGTGGAGTTCAGATGCATTGTGACAGTCAGAGTGCCATTTACTTGGCTAAGAATCAGGTTTATCATGCTAGGACGAAACACATCGATGTTAGGTTCCACAAGATAAGAGAGTTGATTGTTACAGGAGATATTGTTCTGGAGAAGGTGCACACTTCAGAGAATGCAGCTGATATGTTGACGAAGCCAGTTACCACAACTAAGTTCAAGCATTGCTTGGACTTGGTCAATGTTAGCAGCTTGTGATAGCCCTTTGGGGCTATGGTGGCGGCGATGGAGGAGAAGTTCGTGAGGCTTGACCAATTCAAGTCAAGGTGGAGATTTGTTGAAGTTGGCTTGAATTAGAATTCTATAGTCCACCACCCTTGTGTTATTCTAGTGGTATTAGAATTACTCAATGACCTATGACTCACGGCAACTTTATACAAAGTCCTTGTTTTGGTAGGATTCAGCAAAACCCCTTGCTATATATATAAGGCTTTAGGTCTTATTAGTATGCCACAATATAGAATAATTAGAGAAGGGTTTCTCTAGGTTTATTCTTGGTGAGAGAGAGGTTAGGGTGTAATTGGGGTTTGGGTTCTTTGAGAGAGTCCTGGTACCACTATTGTAATCTCCCTATTTTCTTAGTGAAACTTTCTCCCTGTCGTCGCCGGTGGATGTAGGCATATTGCCGAACCACGTAAATTCTTGTGTTCTTTATTTGTGTGTTTGACCTCTTTCTCTCTTCTTTAATCTTGTGCAAACAGTTAATTTTCACAACACCGCGTAATCTGATTCAAACCCAAGAGATGGGTCTACAATCTCGTGCAGTGTGCGATTTTGAATCTTGTTGATAGCCATGTTGGACAAATTAATTTCATGTCGATGCCTTGTGATATCAACAGCAGGCATTGATGATATAAGCTCAATTAAGACCACCCCGAAGCTAAACACGTCACTCTTTTCAGTGAGCTGGTAACATTCGTGATATTCTGGATCGACATAACCAGGAGTCCCTTGTGGAGCAGTGGAGACGTGAGTGACATCACTTGGGAAATAGACGAGAGATACCAAAATCCGCGACTTTAACTGAAAAATTGTTGTCGAGGAGAATGTTATTTGTTTTAACATCGCGGTGGATGATATCAGAAGCATGGAGATATACCAAAGCAGTTGCAGTCTCTATGGCAATGTTCATTCGAGTAAGCAATGGAAGTGCACCGGGTTTTGCGAGTTCACCATGAAGATGATCAGCAACTGTGCCATTTGGAACGTATTCATAAACAAGCAGGAGTTCACGGCTGTGGCGAGAAGTGCAGCCATAAAGTGAGACTAGATTTGAGTGGCGTAAGCGAGTAAGGATAGCAATTTCATTCATGAATTGCTCAACTCTCCTGCAGTTGTGTTCGTACAAGCGCTTGACTGCAACTTCACGCCCATCACGAAGTTTGCCTAGCAGTCGAGAAGTATGATCAGAAGAAAGAAATCTTCATTAAGTGGTTCATTCACATATGTAATACAAAATGTGTGCTTAAGTAATAGGATCCTCTCAATTTCACTTAAATTGGATATATTTTATAAGATTATCTATTTAAAAATGATTAATTTCATGGTTTTATTATAGATTTACTATCATGTAGATCAGTTTTAAATGAAGATGATCATTTTTTATGCGCTCAATCTTACCATAGTATACAGTGCCAAAGCCACCATCTCCAAGTTCTTTGGCTGAATCGAAATTGTTAGTGGCTTCTTCAAGTTCAGTGTAGGTGAAGACATGAACTCCATAGTAGATACCTCCCCTTTCATAATCGGATATTGCAGAAGGATCAGAAGAGATGCTTCGATTGAGTAAGGATGAGGGAGCATATTTCTTCTTTGTTGCGGTGTTGATAGATATAGAAGATGAGACCTATTATAAGGACTCCTACGAATGATGCACCAGCACCTGAGTAAAAAGGATAGTTCCAACAACTTCAAATTCATAGTCTAAATTGTTGTAAAACACTGCACAGAAGACCCCCAAAATAATAATAATAATAACAATAAAACACAGAGATGAAAATGGATATATTACCTACAACAAACTTCCACCACCGACTCCGATTCTTTGCTGTAACAGTGGGAGAAAAAATATAAGTTTTAGATAAATATATTAAACAAATCTTTCTAGAAATGCATATATATAAAATTCATGTATAAAAAAGTAAGAGAAACATATATATATAGCCATTAATTAATTATGCTAGCGACTAAAAGTATCTACCTAACCTATAAATACCTTGTAGTCTTCACACTCTAAGTCGGAAAAATGAGTTAGTCTTGAGTGCTTTCTAATTTTTTAGTGTTTCTCCTATGTGTCTTTCTAAGCACTTAGTGGGGTGTGTGCATGCGTTCAAACTCCATCACTAACAGACTAACAGTAAGCATTGAAAAGAAAGAGGTATCTTTTTTTTTTGAATCGATGACAGAAATATACACGAAATACACTAATTTTGAAAAATACTCAGGCATTTAGGGGTGGGGACCAAACGAGAGGGCTGCGCCACTAGACCAAATGTGAAATGCAAGTGGGCAACAAGGTATCTTTCTAAGCACAAGCTCATCCCATAATTTTTTATTTTTTATTTTTCTAATTAACTGCTTCATATAGAAAGTTTAAATCTACAATGTTCTGCGAATTGAAGTCAGTGGAAAACAACAAATGTTTACTACTATGGAAGATAAACCGTAATGTTAACTGATGTATAGCACCGATGCATTAATTATAAGACATGTAGCATAGGCTTCAGCTAATTAAAGAGTATGAGATGTTAAGTTGTGATTGGAATAAAATTAATTTTATGTATAATCATTGACACAACTTTTATTAAATCTAGTGAAAATTTTTGTATCACTAAACTCATCAGTACATGAAAAAGGAAGCAAGGGATGGGTTGTGGGTGTGAAAGACCGTGGAAGAAGAGAGAAGAGAGTCTAGTCAATGAAAAACTATCAAAATTGTGCTCACTATGGTTTGCCTATAATCCATGTCTAGAAGAAACATAAGAAAAACTTGAAGAAACTACTCACTGTTAATAAGGAAATTTCCTTCAGAATTACCATCATCGCAAGTTTTGAGATGAGGCCGGTCATGGCAAAAACAAATAAATTCATTATTCTCGAATCCACAGCGTCCACTACTTCTCTCACAACTGCTGCAATCATGTGCAGTCCAATTCAAAAAGAATCCCATCTTCAAAATTTCAGAATAATTCATTAGCAACAAGCTTCTGAAGTTGACTCCGACTTGGATATCCACAGGCACATCAACTAAAGACTGGCACCCCTCCCACGAGTGGCCCTGGGCAGTTGTGGCCTCAAAAAAATTTTAAAACCCTTATTGCTCAATCAATGCTTAATAATAATTTATTTCCTAACCCAAGTATGGAAAAATTTTTGGTATTTATTTTATGTGAAGAAGCTAACTTCACTAAATTATGATAATTTGAAAAAGTATTATGTTAATCTTGAAGGTTTTTTAAAACTTGAATTTTTTTGACTTGATGGTATTGATTAATTTTCAGACTAAAAGTCTTACAAGAGATTTTACCAAAAGAAAAATAGCACAAATAAACTTAATTTTATCATGTTAAATTGTTCCAATCATCATTGCAATGAATATTATTGACTAGTTACAGTCGCATCCGTTGAAAGACGTTTTTCAAAGTTAAAATTATAAAAACTTACTTGCGATCAACTATGTCACAAGAAAGATTAAATGGATTAGCATATTATCTATTGAACAATATTTGTTAGAAAATATTGAAAAGAAAATTGAAATAGTAATTTTGTAGAAGAAACCGTATGTAGAGTAATTTTTCAATGATTTTTTTTTTTTAAGATAGAAGGCTATTTTTTTGATCGCCCCAGGCCTCAAATTCCCAGGCCGGCCCTAAAGTTGTGAAGCTCCAATGCTTCCTTAGGAAAACGGCAAAAGAATGACGGGTACTATTGCTAGCACAATCCAATCCAAATGTAGAGTAATTAGGCTTTGAAGTGCAATTGTAGAAGATTGAGAAATCACTGTGATCCAAACTAAAACTAAATGGAGTTTGATCAAGGCTAACATTATGCAAAGGAGCAGGGCATGTGTACTCATAGACCGCGGCGTTAGCCACTAGAAATGTCTGGTTTGAGTAAAAGATGTCCTTAACGATATAATCATCATTGGCAATTGTGAGAACTGGGTTTTTGTCTTTGCAAATCATCTTAAAGTTTGGGTGGCCACAGAAAGATTGTTGTACATTAGGTACCCAGAAGGGGTACCTTATACTGGCCATCTCCACAAGTAAAAGACCTGCAGGCTTGGAATTTTGGGTCAAGGGATAGAATGTAGTTGGCTAAGGAGGTGAAGATGATGAAAAAAATGCATATATGAGAAGGTTTTTTTGGACATAGAGAAGTTTTGGAGGTCCATTTGAGTGGAAGTGGGTAAGAAGCAAATGAGAACAGTTTGTTAAATGGAGAGAAAATTCCAAGTAGTTGTTATGACTTAGTGTCAAAGTTCTCGAGTATGCTAGCTTTACTTTTGTTTTATTTTTGGTTTATGATTGGAGTTTGGCAAACAAAGGCACAAGCAATAGCGAAAAGGATTTTATTCCTTGTTGTACCTTCTAACGACCTCTAAAAGCTTAGAATGACTATGACTAAATGGTTTGAACAGTTTTATTTTATTTGGTTGGCCAAGACCAAGAGTTAGTCTAATCTTGTGAGCATCTCAAACATATGGTTCCAATTGCAAAACTTGATATTTCTATCATATGGAGAAAAAGCTAGTGATTTTTTAGTCAACAAACAGCTAAATGGAAAAAGATACTCAAACATATGGTTCCAATTGTAAGTTGCAACATTTAGGTCCCTACCATGATATCATCTGATGCCAAAAAAAAGTTTGTATCTTTTATTTTATTTTGTTTTCATTTTTCTTCTGAAATAATTCCTTACGCGTTTAGCCGGCCATGGTCTTTGGTCAATGGATTCAGAGACTTTCCCTCAAGTATATTTCAGCAAACCTTATCTTGTATGACATCATCAAATTTTTATCCTGATTAACATTGTCTATCGTTTTGATTGAGTGAAAACTATTTCTTTTATTAAATTATTATGGTGAATTTTGAATTTGTTCATACTTTTCCCTGGTTTTTATTAAAATCCTTTTTGTTTAAGTCAAAGCATAAAAGAACCAAAAAAAAAATCCATGTATTGTATAAAAATAGGTACTGATTAAATTTGATTCTCTTATCTAGTGTACAAAAAGCATCATCCACCAATGTTGGATGACGAAGTTTGGCGCCTAGAGAAGATTGGCAAAGATGGAGCTTTCCATAAGAAGTTGCAAAATGACGGGGTTAATACGGTACAAGAGTTCTTAAAGTTGTCTGTTGTGGACCCTCAACGGCTTAGAAGGGTATGTAATTACTAATTAATTCCATTTTTAAGTTAATCACAAATAAAATTCCAAAATAGAATATATTTTCCTGCTTATAATTAAAAATAATTTTCTGTTTGTTATTTTGCTACCAGATTTTAGGCGTTGGAATGTCTGAGAAAATGTGGGAAGGCACGTTAAAGCATGCTAGGACTTGTGTTTTGGGCAGCAAACAGTACATTTTCCAGAGAAATAATCATATGATCATATTGAATTCTATATGCCAAGTTGTTAGGGCCATGATTGATGGGCAAGAATGTCCTACAAGGGAACTAAGCACCATGAATAGGGTATGAGTATGAACCTTTTTCTTTTTTAGTACACATAATTTTCGTGCAAATTTGAAGTAATAGATAATTGTGTCTCATTAATGTGTGTGCTGTTGTTGGCATTTGTAGAGCTATCTTGAGACTTTGGTGAGAGACGCATATGCTAATTGGAGTTCCTTACAAGAGGTGGATGAAAATTTGAATGAGACTGCCTTACTAACACAAGGTATATATAGTACTAGTAATTAATTTAATTGTCTTTGCAAGTTATTTAGTGTCTCTAAAGTCTAAACATAATTATTATGTTTGACATTACTAACATTATATACGTGAAAAAATTATAGGCGAAATAATGGAGCAATATCCAAATCATCAACTGGCGATGGTGAAACCATTTCAGCATGATGGGTACATTAGTGATAGAGCTATTGATGTGGGGTACGAGTTAAGCAGTGGACAAGCAGGATGCAGTGATTGGATAATAAATCCAACATACATTATGCCAATAGATCAAAATGCAATCAACTATAGCATTTCAGAGTCATCATCGGACGGTGAATTAACTCCTTCAACTTCAAGGTCATTCCTTAATGGAAATGGAAGAAAGTGAATCATTATCAAGTGTATATAAGCAATTATACGGCCAATGCTACCTAAGGGTTAAGTGTTATGGTATTAGTGCTGAAGATTTACTGATTTTGAAAGTCCTTGTTTTTTCTTTTTTTAAATAATTATGTGCAGTTTGTGTAAATTAATAATCAATGTAGAGGGGCAGATCGATTGCAAAGAAAGCAATGTGACAAATTTTTACTCCTAATTCATATAAACTAGTCGCAAACCCGTGCGATGCACGAGAAACTTTCTAAAAATGAAATCTAAAGAAGTTATTTTATATTGACTATGTAAATTTTTTATTTAATAGCATGAATATTACCTTTCATAAATATGTAAAATACATATAAGCATGAGAAAATGTAGTAAGTATGCAAGATACCAATTAAATTCATTTAAAAAAACAATCATAATAAATTGAAACAAAAAAATAGAGTATTATCCATCAAATATTACAATTTTTAAAGAGCAAAATGTTGACCTTAGGATCCATGAAAGCTCTAAAATGTTTCTTAAGAACAAAATTGTTTTCTTAAAAGAGCCTAATTAAACAATTCTTTGTTTCTTCTCTTTTTGCTTCGCATTAGTCAATGAGTAATTCCTTTCATTCTCTATAATTGCAGATGTTGTTGCAAGTTGTGTATCATTTGCATTATCAATTCGTTGTAATTTAGCATAATCATCGTCTCCTTCACTTGATAAGTTGCTAAGATCATCGTTTGAAGCAGCACTCATATAACACTGTCAATAAAAAAATGTTAATTAACGTATCAAAATATTTATAAGGTAAAAAAAAAAAATGTATTATTTGTATTAAATGTAAAATAAAAGTACTTACTTCAGTTATTTTATCAAGTGTGTATGTTCAACCATTCACATTCAAAGCAACTAAACTACAAATGATCTAATCCTAGCTGAGATAGGGTAAATTTTCAAACAACAATTTCTTCACACATTTTTCCTCTTCTAACTCTCAGCCATATCAACATGGCTATCAACAAAAGTGAGACAAAAATTCTGTAGCTACACCAATTTTGAACCTTAACATTCATGCTCATAAATATTGAGAGTTTATTATAAAAAATAAATAAATATTGAGAGTTTAAAATTCATTATGTAAAATCTTATTCCTTTTGGAAATTTTAGTCCAACTTCAAATAAGAGCTCAAGTCCTCCAATGTGGGTTCCAATTAGCTCAACTGGTAAAGTCTCTTGTCGTCGAGCAAGAGACCTGGGTTCAAATCCCGCCTACACCAAAAATCAATTGGTGTCTTGGCCTGATGGTAAGAGCAACCATCATGAGCGGACGCCATAGATTTAAAAAAAAATAAAAAAAAAAATAATAATAATAATAAAATAAATAAAAAAAAAAAAAAAATTTTTTTTGCAATACTACCAGAGTAAGTAACTTTTTTGTCGTTTCTCAAGCCCTAGGGTTAGACTAGGTCTCTCCCTAGCCGCCTGTAGAAAATAGTTCCTTGCCCTAGTGCAAGACGGTTGTTCCCTTCAGTGGTATTACCACAGGTAGGACGGAGAGTAGTGGGTTTCCTCAGTAACAGTTTTTTTTTTAATTTTATTATCAGAGTATTCTAGGCAGACCATGGAAGATATTGATGGCCTTTGGAAACGTTTCTCCCTTCAAGATCAGGAAGATGACAAGTTTGACCTGTCGTCGATGACCCAACAGAACAAACCAACCTTGGCTGCGAAATTTTTTACTCGGAGAACGATAAATGTTGAAGCGGTTGCCAGAACGTTCAAGCCACTATGGCAAACGAAGAGGAGCTTCTCTCTGCAAGATGTTGGAGACAATATGGCTCTAATCGAGTTTGATGACCGGAGTGATTTGGAGCGAGTTCTTCTTGGGGAACCATGGTCCTATGATAAATACCTCATTGCTTTCCAACGTGTGGGAGATGGAGAAGCAGTAGAAGACCTTCAGTTCAAAACAGTTGCTTTCTGGGTGCAGATTCATAACCTCCCAATCATGTGCATGAAGAAGACTGTGGCGGAGATGTTAGGGAAATCTATAGGAGCAGTATTACGAACCCAAGAACAGGATGAAGATTCGGGGAGTGGGAGATGGATGAGAGTTCGGGTCCAGGTTGACATCTCTAAACCGTTAATCCGTGGGCGCAGAATTGGACTGGCAAACGGTGGAGATGGTTGGGCCTCATTTCAGTACGAAAGGCTGCCTAACTTTTGCTACTGGTGCGGCATCCCTACTCATGGAGAGAAAGATTGCGAAGCTTGGCTTAACACCCCGGAAGCTGAAAAGGATAAGGAACCCGAGTATGAGTTATGGCTCCGAGCTTCCCCTGAACGTGTCCTTCGTCGAGTGCAAGTCACGGTTGAGGGGCGGTCTCGCAGTACGGGTACGTCAAAGGAGAAAAAATCGACGGCAGTGCAACCATCCCAACATCCCCCACGTGAGGCCGAGGTGCAGTCTCCTCCGTTGACAGCTGACCCATCAGATATGGAAACTTCGGAGCACCAGGAGGGCATTCAATTGGCAGAAGATTGCTCGGCCAAGAATCACGCTACCTTTGAAGACCAGCTAAGGGAAATTGATTTGGCGCTTAACTTCAAATCTGTGATGTCCGAAACTTCAGGGACAGCTGCCAAAACTAAGTTGAATGGGCCAGCAGAAGTTTTTGGGCCAGCTGGTCCACTATTGCCAAAGACCACAGCTCCACTATCATCCAAGGCCCCACGTAGTCCATTGGGGAATATAACCAATAATAGGGATGTTACAAGCCCAAAGCCCAACGTGGGGACATGGAAGAAAATGGCACGTGCTAAGGGGCAGGTATCACAAGATACAAGAAAATTCATAGTAGCAGAGAAGAGAGCCTGTGACGAAGTGATGCAGATTGAGGAAGAAGACATGAGAAGTTTGAAGACGGCTCGAGTAATTGAGAAAGAATTTCTATCGGTGGAGGCTGGTGTCCAGCCCCGCCGAATCCAATGAGTTGCCTCAGCTGGAACTGTCGTGGGCTTGGGAACCCAGGGACAGTTCAAGAACTTGCCCGTATGGTACGGGCTAAAGCTCCCTCGGCCGTATTTTTGATGGAAACATGGTCGAATGAAGAGTACTTAGAGAAGGTACGATGTTATTTACTTTTTAATAGCAAATTAGTAGTTAAAAGTAATAATAAAGGAGGTGGTTTAGTCCTCTATTGGAATGATGATCTGAATCTTGCAATAAAAAGCTATTCCAGCAACCATATTGACGCCATCATCAACGAAGGAACAGAGAAAGCATGGAGGCTTACTGGGGTGTATGGGGTTCCCGAAACTCATAGAAGAGAAGAAACATGGACCCTATTGAGACATCTTGACCATATGATTCAGCTGCCATGGTGTTGTATAGGGGATTTCAATGAAATAGTCAAGCTTGAGGAGATGAGAGGTAGACTGGCCAGACCGGACCGCCAAATGAGAAGTTTCCGGAGTGCTTTAGACGATTGTGGCCTAGTTGATCTTCGGTACCGTGGCTTTCCTTTCACGTGGTGCAATAATAGAGATCCACCATTCACCACGTGGGTCCGGTTAGATAGGGCAGTGGCAAATATTGATTGGTTGCATCAATTTCCTATGGCCCGTGTAGAGCATGTAGATGTTACGAAATCTGACCACAAGTGCCTTTGGTTGCATTGTTCTCCATCAGCGAATTCAAGGGGCAAACGGAGACCTTTCAGGTTTGAAGAATGTTGGATGACCGATGTGGGGTGCGAGTCTACTATAAAGAAGGCCTGGGAGATGAATCACTCGGGTACAAGAATGTTTATGGTATGGAATAAATTAAAAGAATGCAAGAGGCAGCTGGGTGACTGGAGCAGAAACAGTTTTGGTAGTCTTAAAAAACAAATTGAGTTGCTGAAGCAGAAAATACAGCAAGCTGAGACTTTATCCATACAAGACCGACCACATGAAAATATTAATGGGCTTCGCAGAGAGCTGAATCTATTGCTGGGGAAAGAGGAGAATATGTGGAGGCAGAGATCCAGAATTTCATGGCTGACAATGGGTGATAGAAATACAAAATATTTCCATGGCAGGGCATCTCAGAGACGTAGGAGGAATTCCATTTCCAGGTTGAGTGATGAAAGAGGCGGATGGCTTGAGTCCAATGAGGATATTGCAGGAAAAATGATAGAGTACTACACATCTCTATTTACTACTAGTCACCCAACCAATATGGTGGAAGCAGTATCTAATGTTCAGAAGGTAGTCACGGATGACATGAATAACAGCTTAACTCGGGAATTCAAAGCAGAAGAAGTGGAACAAGCAATTAAGCAGATGGCTCCGTCCAAAGCTCCAGGACCCGATGGTATGCCTCCTATTTTTTACCAAAAATATTGGCATGTTGTTGGCAATGATGTAACCTTGGCTGTGTTATCCTGTTTAAATTCTGGTAGTTTATTGAAGTCCATTAATCATACTTTTATCACTTTGATTCCTAAAGTTAAAAGTCCTGAAAAGGTGAATGACTTTCGCCCAATTAGCCTGTGCAATGTAATTTATAAGCTGGTGGCAAAAGTTTTGGCAAACAGGTTGAAGCTCATTTTACCACAGATAGTCTCGGATTCCCAGAGTGCTTTCGTCCCAGGGCGTTTAATCACTGATAACGTATTGATAGCTTTTGAAACTCTTCACCATATGCACCATAATAAAGTTGGGCGGGAAGGAGCAATGGCATTGAAGCTTGATATGAGCAAGGCATATGACAGAGTGGAGTGGTGTTATTTGGAGCAAATAATGAAGAAGATGGGTTTCCACCAAAAGTGGATTGGCCTCATGCTGGCATGTATTAGTTCTGTATCATATTCAGTATTGATTAATGGGGATCCTCATGGCAACATCCAACCTTCGCGGGGATTGCGCCAAGGAGACCCCCTATCACCTTATCTCTTTTTATTATGTGCAGAAGGGCTTCACTCCCTCATTAAACAGGCAGAAGCAAGTGGTGACATGCAAGGTGTAGCTTTATGTAGACAGGGACCAAAGATCACTCATCTGTTTTTTGCAGATGATAGTCTATTATTTACAAGAGCTTCCAACACAGCCTGTGAGAAGATCAAATTAATTCTGGAGCAATATGAGAGAGCTTCTGGCCAACAGATTAATCGGGATAAGACCACAATATTCTTCAGCAAATCAACTCCAGTTTCTACCCAAAATGCCATAAAAGAGTCTCTTAATGTTCCCATTATCAGGCAGTATGAGAAGTACCTGGGGCTCCCCTCTCTGATTGGCAGAAACCGTGCAGAGAGCTTCGCTCAAATTAAGGAAAGGGTATGGCAAAAGCTGAAAGGATGGAAGGAAAAGTTGTTATCTCAGGCTGGTAGAGAAGTCCTAATCAAAGCTGTTGCCCAAGCAATCCCGGCTTATTCAATGAGCTGCTTCAGATTACCTATCAAACTTTGTCATGATATAGAAGCCTTGATTCGAAGATTCTGGTGGAGCAACAACCCGGACCAAAAGAAAATTCATTGGGTGAGCTGGAAACAATTATGTGCACCGAAGAAAAGGGGCGGAATGGGTTTTCGCGACCTACAAAAATTTAATGAGGCCCTCTTAGCAAAACAGGTCTGGCGCCTTATGAAGGATACCTCTTCATTGTTCTACCGGGTGTTTAAAGCCAAGTATTTTCCTCATTGTTCGATCTTGGAGGCGGATGAAAAAATAAGGGGCTCATATGCTTGGCAAAGTATAAGAAAGGCTAGGGAGGTGCTATTGAGAGGTGGTGCTTGGCGAGTGGGAGATGGAACACGGATTAAGATTTGGAAGCATCGTTGGCTTCTAGAAGATGGTCATCGAACCATTATCACACACGGTCCTCTTCTCCTCCAAGAATGTACGGTGGACCAGCTTATCCTCAAGCCTAAGATGGAATGGGATACGGTTTTACTTGACAAACTTTTCATCCCGTATGATGCTGAGGCAATTAAAAATATTCCACTAAGCACTCGTGCTCCTCCAGACCAGTTCTATTGGCCAGGCACATCAAATGGTCTCTATACGGTCAAGAGTGGTTACCAAACTCTTATGCACAATGAGAACATTCTGCTCCCTGGAAGCTCCACTGAAGATGCTCTCCAATCCATATGGAACACAGTGTGGTCTCTTAGGATCCCAAAGAAGTGCCAACACTTTGCTTGGCGTGCCTCTCGTGAAGCCTTGCCTACAAAAGTGAGCTTATGTAAACGACGAATTCCAATTGATATTAATTGTGAGCATTGTCAAAATACACCGGAGGATGTGCTGCATGCAGTCTGGACGTGTCCCTCAATCAAGATGGTTTGGGATATGGAACCTTGGAGCCAAGTATTTCGTGTTTCTCCAGTGTTAGATTTTGCTGATCTGTTCTCCAAGATCCTGGCCTCTCCCTCACAGCCGAATACTGAACTCTTCATCATTATTGCATGGTCCCTATGGCAGAGACGTAACAAGCTGAGGCTAAACCACACGGTGGTGCCACTGAACCAGGTGAATACTAAGGCCCGAATATACCTGGACGAATTTGAAAGCAATGCCAAGACTTCTCCTCACACGGAACCTATTCCAGCCCAAACCACCAAATGGCAGCCACCCAGCTGCCAGAATTTTAAAGCTAATTATGATGGGGCAATTTTCAAGGAGACTAACGAAGCTGGAATTGGTGTTATAGTTCGCAACAGAGAAGGTAAAGTTATGGCATCTTTAGTTCAGAAAGTCCGTTACCCTCAGTCTGTGGAAAGTATAGAGGCCTGGGCAGCAAGAAGAGCCGTGAGTTTTGTAGCAGAAATTGGTCTATCAGAAGCAGAGTTTGAAGGGGACTCGAAGACAGTAGTAGCAGCTCTCAACTCTCCTTATCCTAATCTAGCACTGTATGGCCATTTGATTGAAGATGTGAAGCTTCTAACCAATGGTTTAGTCTCCTCTTGTTTCACCCATGTAAAACGCCAAGGCAATGCTATGGCGCATGCACTAGCCCGTATGGCTATTAATACAGCAAACACAGAGGTTTGGATGGAGGATGTCCCTCCACAAACCAAAAGTTTGTATCTGTCTGAATTTCCAGTTTAATAAAAGTTCTCTAATCTTCCAATCAAAAAAAAAAAAAAAAAAAAAAAAAAAAAAAGAGTCCTCCAATGAAAATCAAGAAATCTATAAGCAAACATCTCCAATACAGCCAAAAATATATGAAATTGGTGGCACCTATCTGATTTCTACCTATAAACCTTATATGTTTTTGGATAAGTACCTACAAACCTTATATGTGAAAGCAATTGCTATCTAACAAAGCTATTAATCCATCCATTGACACATATCTAACCATCTACAATCAATTTCAAGGTTATTACTAAAAGGAAACCACTAACTGAAATTCAAAGACAAAATTTAGAACCAAATGCACATAGTTAGAAAGGGGCATGCACATATTTTATCATGCAAATATTATCACATCTCATCTTATCAGTTGGTCCTCTGCTGGTCATACACATCTTTTTAGTAAATAGTAAATTATGTTAGAAGAGCTTAACAGGTGATAAAAAGAAAGATGAGCCAAAGAAGAAAAATGATAAAAAGAAAGAGCCTCCTAAGGATTATATATTTATATGGCTGGACCATATGAAGGCCTAAAAGATAGGCTATAATCCTTACATGACACATCATTATGTTAGAAACACAGAGGAGTATCCTAATACTTTTGTAATTTGCTAGATCTCAGAAGAATTAGATTGAAGAACATATATGATTAAAATATATATATTATTGTCAGAGATGATGAATTTAAATAATTTTATACTTCAAAGTTGGTGTTCAAAAAGACAGAGGGGTCTTATGTATTGTAACTGATGGTGGTTGAGATATCTGGTCTTAATCTTGCATCACAGTTTTGAATGTCTTTTCACCTCTTGGTTAGAAACATCTGGCTATTAAGAGTTGTAACTTTGGTCATAAGCAAAGTAATGCCCTTGGAGAAAGTCCTATGGACTTGACATCAAATATGCCTTAATAAAATTTTATGATATTTCCATCAATTATAAATTTTCTTTTAACACCTCTCCAATAAATAACTATACTATAACATATGCTAATATTTTGAGACAGATCAAATTGTTATCAATCTACTGTGTACTGAAACTTTAAAGCAAGTATTGCCTTAATTTGGTCACTCATGGCTGTAAAAACTGCCTTTATACACCAAGTATTCCTGTACTATGATACTTAAACTAAGAATTGTTCTCATCTATTAGAATCAATACCTTAATGGGACAATAACACTAACCAAAAAATGTGCATGAGCAGTAAATAGTAAACAGGGAATGAAATGGCATTTTAGAAGATATCAAAATATTTATAACCAAATGCTTTGATATTCAGAGAAAATGAAATTTTGTATATTGATTTCTCAATAATTTGTACACTTGTAGATCAATAAGACAAAATTTACAATAATTTATACACCTATAAGACAAAATTAATTGACAATAATGTGGACACTTGTAATGCAAAATTAATTGATAATAATTTGTACACCTGTAAGGCAAGCATATTCAAAATCGAACTTATATCATCCTCTACCACATGCAGGAGCTATCATGGCAGTATATGTAGATATAAATTGCACAACAATGCTATGTGTTTTTTCTTTTTTTTTTTCAAGCAAAATGTTCTGACTGTAGAAGGAAATTCTACCTTGGGTTAGGAACCACTAAGTACTTCATAGAAGCAACTCTAAGAAGAATAGAGAAAAATTCATTAACACACATTATTGCCATTCTGGATGGCAAACAACAGTACAACACTCTAATGTAAAATGACTTTTTAGGGCTTAGTTAGGAGACACCAGACAGGAATGGCTACCAAGCCCTACCTGCTTCCATTTACACTTCAATTTCATTCTTCAACAAAATATATTCAAATTAAGACACCTTCACTCCACTAAAACTATGAATAGTCCCCGCATACAAATGCCAAGGGCGTAACATGAAATAGAGGCTTCCAAAAAACAAAAAACCCCACTATGCTATAATTTGTTCCTATATCTCACAAATGCCAACTGTTTGATAGAATGCTCGACTTCAAAAATTTCCCCGGCCATGCCATACACCTCGGCTCAACTGGTAAATTTGGTATGATTTTCGACTCTAATTTCACATTCTAATAACAATAAACAAAAAATATATATATATATATACTTTCTATCCTATAGCTCCCACACAACACTCAAATATACACTCAACCAGCTTAAATTTACTCAAAACACCTCGAAATTCAAAACTCATATCGTAAGACTGCATTGTGAACACATTATATGCAACATGGTCTGAATATATAAAACATTAATAAGTCTAGAATTACAAACCAATAACATATACAGAGACATTCACACAAGCATACAAACACAAGACAAAGTGTAACTTACTTCAAACAAAGCACGAATAAGTCTAGAATTACAAACCAATAACATCTACAAAGACATTCACACAAGCATACAAACACAAGACAAAGTGTAACATACTTCAAAAACCAATGCTTTCTGTTCCAAATAGAACAATCAACCTAAATGCTTATATTTCAGGTAGAATCTAGCAAGGCAACAAAAACAATACTGCTACCTAGCCGTACAGAACAGTAATACTGATACTTTGCACTTAGGCAACAGAACTTTAACCAAAAAAAGGAATGCCCAACACATTAACAGAAACAAAAAGAATTTATAAAGCAAGAACTATTGGAAAAGAATAAAAAATATCATACTCAGAGGCATGAAAACAGGGTATACATAAAAAAAAAAAGGTCACAATAAGCAAATAACTCTATTTAGGATGGTATTCTTTAGAAGATTAAAACAAACTAACACTAATTGATCCAACTACAACTTATCAGTAACATTGTTGAAAAAAAAACAGAAAAAATTATAGCATCAAGCATAAGGAAAACAATACCTAGCATCAAGCATAAACCCTAAAGTTATGACAAACTAAATAGCTTTTATATATACATACTTGTACAACCGACACTTTCAAATAAATAAGGAACCGACTAAATATTTCTATTAATTCTTGTAGGACACTCAAAACATAATTGAACTATGGGCCTAGACCAAGGGTAACCTCCAAAGCCAAGTTGGTTTCCGGGGCAAAATTGGGCTTTTGACAGCCCATAATCCATGGAAATATAATCTCATCTGTTTTAATCTCATCCAGTGCATAAACCACTATTATTCTAATAATCTACAAATGAAAAACTGAAAAGAAAATTTATAAATTAAAGGACCTACCTCAATTGGATCCGTAAGGAACTCAATTTAACAACCCAATAATCCATTTTGCCGGTTGTATGAATCCATGAGATGAGTTTGAAAAGGGGGCAATTGATCAATTCAAGAGTGGTTAAGTGAGAACTGAGACAATTGATTATAGTGAGATAGAGAGGGATTTTGATTATGAAGTGGGCGTTGGTCTTTGCAAAAGATATTGGGTAATATTGGCTGCTAGGGATTTGAGGAAGAAGCAATTGATATTGGGTAGAGCGGGATTTGAGAAGGAAGACCGGCTGCCGTGGGAGAGAGAGTGTTTTTGCGGCTGAGAGAGAAGTAGACCGTGAGAGAGAGACAGAGAGGTCTTTGCGGGTGAGAGAGCAGCAGACCGTGAAAGAGAGAGAGAGAGAGAGGTGTTATTGTGAAAGAGAGGGAGAGAGAGGTGAATTGTTATAATGAGTTATCGTGAAAGAGAGAGAGAGAGAGAGAGAGAGAGAGAGAGAGAGGTGAATTATTATAATGATAAAAGAAATTATATTAAAAAAATTATAATGAGGTGTAAAATTGTAATGAGAGAAAAGATGATGTGGCAAATTTTTATGAAGTCAAATTAAAGGAAAAAAAGTCAACAAAGCTTTGAGTTTACATATAGTATAGATTTGTTTTATGGCCATGGGCCATGACTTACCAATGAACCGGCGGGGTTTCTTTGTTTCAGCTATGGGCCAGCTACCTTTCAAGGTCCAGTCAAATTTGGGCCGAGCTTGTTCCTTTAATGTCAAATGGAGCCAATGTGGCTAACTGGCTATAGTATATATATATAAATCTATATATATATATATATATATATAATCTACACGTTTTCATTGAAAACACTAAAAAAAAAAAATGTTGTTCACAATGTGTGACTATAGTAGTATTAACACCATTTGCATGAATTATTATATGTTTCCTTGTTTTCACACCACAAGATAGAAGAATCGTTAACCCTTTTAAGTGTCCTTACTGGTTAACAAGTAAAGATCGAGACAATGATGAATTTCCACCTCCCACATTAACCTTGGATGGATTTGGAAAAATTTTGACAACCCTAGAATAACGTTCTTTGTCTGGTTGTGTCGCCATTTGAGTGTCCCTGCCCATGAGCTTTTGGCTACCCACGACATTCCTATATATACCACATGTTTGTCCTCTACGTGGTCATTCCCTGGAGTCTTTGCTCCATATTCTTAGGGAATGCGTGCATGCTATCACGTTTTGGATAAGATTAGGGATTCCTCATTCCAGCATCTTGCATTAATTATTTCGGCACCCTTATTTTAGATCAGCTCCAATCGCAGATTCTCAGCGAACTTCCACAAATTTGGTCTTCCATGCCATGGCATTCATTTTGTCCATATGTTATTTGGGGATTGAGATCTTCTGCTATACCTAGGATACTGCATAAGTATTGTACAGTTTTAAAATTGTACAAGTAAAAAAGAGTTAAACATTTAAACAGTAAAAAAAAGTTATAACTGTTACACAATTTTGAACTATGTAATACTTATGCAATATCCTAGGTATTACACAGGATCTCAGTCATGTTTTTAAACATTTTGTCTTAGCCGTAATATTAAAAAAAAAAAAAAAAAAAAAAAAAAAAAAAAAACCTTCCAATTTGACCCATATAGGATTTTGATTTAATTTGTTTACCTTGATAAAAATATAAATTCCGTGCTAGTGTTGAACCATTTGTTGGGACAATCCCTAATTTTGAAACAGTTTAAGGATGCTTCCTATTTTTGGTTAATGTAAGCTCGATTGGCCCCTTATTAATTAAAAACTCCTAGGATTGAGGGTAGTGGAGGCTAATTCAAGATATCCAAGATTAATAGCTAGGAGGATTTCTAGAGCAGTGGGATATACTACGAGTGCAATGGCTGAGTTATGGAGTGTTTATGATGGGTTATAGCTAGCTTTAAGAGGAATTAACAATTTAGAAGCTTAGTCGGATGCAGAAGTGATAATTTGGGATTAAGGTCCTATGCAATACCTGGGGCTTTGCATAGATATTGAACAGTTTGTAGCCAGACTCTGTTAGTATAATATCTTAGATTATGTGAATTGGATTGGATAAGTGTGTGTTGTGCAAAGTGTTTGTTGAGTTTCACATCAGATGTTTACTAAATCGAACAAGGTTATATAAGTGATTACGATGAGTCTCGATTGTAATTTAACTAGTACTTTTGAACTATAGCGCATATGTGGTAGAGTTTCCTTTGATTGTGACATATGGTATTAGAGCTAATCTAGTAACGTTATGTGGCTTGGGGGCATTACAATGCAACGTGGGAACTGACGAGGACATCCAAAATTTAAGCGGAGAAGATTGTGATACCCCGAATTATGTGGATTGGATTGTATAATTGTGTTGTGCAGATATGTGCTATAGTGCAAATGTGGTTAATTAGTGTTTTTTCGAGTCATGACACCCATGATCGATTACTATAGATTGTTGATGAGTTATCTCCATTACTACAAACTCAATCGTTTGGAACTGGCGAGGACGTCATGAATTTAAGTGGAGAAAATTATGATATCTTGAATTATGTAGAATTGATTGGATAACTGTGTGTTGCGCAGGTGTTTTCTATAGCACAAATGTGGTTAGCACTTTTTCGAGTCAGTACACCGATGACCGATGATGGTAGATTGTTAATGAGTTAGCTACATTACTGCAAACTCCATGATTCCTTTCATAAGGCTAATCAATGTGTCAATGCTCTAGTGAGCTTAGGCTACTGCGTGCCAAGCTCATCAATTTATTTTTTAGGGTAAATTACACCACTTTCCCTTAAGATTTATTGAACTAACACTTTCTTTCCAAGAAGTTTGTAAATATAACAGTTAGATTCATGTTCTCTCAAAATATGATTCCACTAACAGAATATTCAATTTTTTTTTTTTTTAAGATTAATACTCAAACTATGGACAAAATGACACTCTCTTACTTAAGGTATATATATAAAGAATAAAACTTAGATATAGTTCCTTAGGTCAAGTACATTAGGTTCCTAGTTGAATTCAAATACATTGAATTTAAATATTCTTGGAAAAGATAACATTGTTTGTGTTTTATTAGTTAATGCAACTATGTGTTTGAATTCAATTGGGGAACCTAATGTACCTAACCTAAGAAACTTTATCTAAGTTTTACCCATATATAAATTAATAGGAATCTTTTTTAAAATATGTAATATTCCAATAGTGAAAACCAAACTGTTGGATTTATACAAACTTTAAAGGGGAGAGTGTCATTTCAAGAAAGGGTTTTTTTTTTTTTTGTGGAGAAAGAGTTTCATTTCAAAAAACCTTAAAGGAGATCATTGTAATCTACCCCATTATTTTATGATGTTTGGCCTAAATGTTAATCATTATTATTTTTTGTTTGATAACTGTGATATGTATGTTACTCTTTTTCTATTTTTTTAATAACACGGGTATCCAAAACTTTGTTCCGACTAATCACATGAATATGTGCAATCCTCATGTTCTACACGCACTACGTAATTACCAGGCTCAATGGTCGTGGGGGTGACCCCAAAGGAATCTGTAGTCATTTAGGGTCAAAATCGCAACTTATTCATCATGGGATGCATATTATGGCTCGACCTATCATAAGACTACCGCTGAATTAATATGATATGTATGTTACTCATTATTTTTTTGTGCTATCCCAATTAAAAAAGAAAAGATAAGTAAAAACAGAAGACCATAATCATAGGGTGTGGACACTGTATACTATACTGGACACCGATGAATAATGACTCTTTTCATTAAATTGAAAATTTTGGTAAATTTAGGAGTTGCCACTCTTTTTATATTTTTTCAAGTTGAGTTGCCACTCATAACTCCACCAAGACAAGTTTGGTACCGATAAGTGAAGTTACATTGTTATTTGTGAGAAGGTTTAAGCTTTCCTTCCATTCACCTAGAAAATTTTTCTGTTCTCTATAAGTTTAGGGCAATGTTAATATTCCACTATTAATAGACACGGGTAATTATTTTTTTAGAGGAAAAGGTTTGTTGCATCCAATTTGCCAGCTCTGACTTAGGCCCTGGTTTAATAAAAGTTAGGTTCATCCTATTCTCGAATCTGACTGGAAATTGATCCATGTCCATTTTCACTGTTAATAATTGATTATTTCGTATTGAGTAAAATTTTGTATATATTATTGTTGCTTGTTTTTTCAGCCACGGACAATTGACATAAAATTCAATCTCTGTAGGACTATTGAACCTTAAAATAGCATAGACAAAAATAACGTTTTAGAAATCAGTCAGAGGACTTTTCAATCTCTATTGGACTTATCCGTCCTCGGTCAACGTTATACCGTGTTATTTTTGGGTAATTATACTATACTCCGGGAGTACATTAAATGCGTACTCCCTCCTCTCACAGAAGTTGTGGGACCCGCTAATTAAATTCATAATGGGACCCACCACTTCTATGAAAGGAGGGAGTACACATTTAATATACTCCCGGAGTACCTAATAATTTTCCGTTATTTTTACGTGTAATGTTAAACCCACACCACCATGATTTCACACCATTGTTTCACACTATTATTAAAAGTTAAAAATAAATCTCAATCACCTATATCAAGTCTTAGCTAACCTAGTATTCAAACATGAATTTCACTCCTGTCCCTTCGCAGCATTACCTAACACCTTATTCGTTTTTTACACATAACACATGGATGCCCATCTACCACTCTCTTCTCTAATCACCCTCTCCTTCTTCTTCTTCTTCTTCACAATACTACCGCCATCTTACAGCAGCGACAATGAACCCTTTGTGCAGTGCGGTGTACCTTTTGACTGTGGAGATATCAAAAACATTTCGTTCCCTTTCTGGGGAGGTAATGGTATTCGACCAGCATATTGCGGTCACTAAGGGTTCGAGCTTGAGTGCCACAACAATATATACCCGATTATCAGATTCAAAGAACTAGATTTCCGCGTACTAAACATCAACAGATCTCATCATATCATGACCATTGCAAGATTGGACCTCTTGAATAACATTGGTAAATGTCCACAAAAGTTCCGCAATACCACTTTGGATTTTACTATTGTTGATTACGTTCCAACAACCGTTCAAAACCTAACTTTGTTCTACCACTGCCTTTCTCAAGTCAACGTATCGGTTCAAAATAGCTTTAGGTGCAAGTTAAGAGTTGGTGGTACATATAATTATAACGCTTATTACTTTGTAGACGAATCGAGTATCAAACCTCCGGGACTTATTGAGAAATGCAATATAAGTATTAAAGTTCCAATTTTACGGACTGCTCCTATTAACTTGTCTGAGGGTGGAGTCTCGACACTCCAGAAAGTATTGAATCAAGGGTTTGATGTGGAGTACCTACGTGACTTGTTGTTAATCTGTAGTGCGTGTGAAGGATCCGGTGGGAAATGCGGTTCTAATTTCACGCAAGGATTTGTCTGCTTTTGCCGTGACGGAGTGCAACCTCAAGCCTGTCGAATTCGCGGTAAGTACGCATGCTCTTTTACCTTCTCACTTTCCTTGATTAGGCTATAGTACTTCTTGTTCTTTGCTTGGTTTTAATGGTATTGTTCTTGTTCTTAGCTATAGTCCGTACAATTAATGTCATAGTAAACAGTTCTTTTTGGGCAGTCATCTTACTTAACAATTTCATACATTGTCATGGTTGGTTGCTATAGGCAAATGTGGGTCAATATATTAGAGAAAATCCCATCTTCATACAACTATCCTATCCCAAGCTGCAAAAATTAATTTGAAATTCCTCTTGATCTTCTCAACAAATAACAAAAGCTTATAAGCAGAAATTTTATATTGTACTCGTCCCCTAGAATAGCACCTATTATATACCTTTTTATTTGTTTAATTGAAGAAGGGCACCTATTATCAGGTTGATGTTGAAATTTGCATTTAGTAATTAGTTGTTATAATCAGTCAGGATGATGGAAATTTCTTTGTTCTGAGCAATTCCGTTGATAATGAATTAAGAAAAAAATTCGCCCTTAGACTTTAAGCAAGAATCAAGAATGAAGATAGTTAATCAACGACCCTATAACATTAATTTTTCTCTAGAGATTCCAATAAGTTTACGAGCAAGTTCCAATTTTTTTTTTTTTTTTGTAGTACTATTAGGGAAATCATGTTATCATCTCTCATTAGACAGTACAGTAGACACCACTTAAAGTTAATACTTTTAGCTACAGTGTTCTTTTTATAAGTTAGTAATTGCGATATGTTAAAACTTAATTATAATTTTTTAAATATAATACTTTAGAGATTAATCAATTAAATTCAAACGGTTACATATACGTTTTACCATAAATTTCATAAGTAAAACATAATGTCAAAAATATGAATAACACTCGTTAGTTCTTCCAAATATCTTATATGGAATTCGTGTTATACCATTATTAATCCTTAATGTTAAATAAGCACTACCAAAACATTTCTTGGTTGACTGGGTCATACGTGTTGACTGGTCATGATACTTGTAGCCCTCCCAAGAAGAACTGTGCTTTCATCACTTACAGCCTTATATTATAGGTTCCACGTTAACTATCTTAACTCATCAATGATCAAAAAGAGGAATCGCCAGGAATATTCATGACTAGTAATTGTGGGACTCTTCAAGCCAGAGCCAAAACCAAACCCTTGCGTGAGAACAAATCCCAATGAAGTCAATGTATGTTTTAAAATATCTCATGAGTCACGATGCAAAGTTGCGAATATTTTTTTTATCAAATTGCAATTTGTAATAAAAATATATAGGCGTAATAATCACTTTCATGTCATAAAATACATTAAGAGTATTAAACAAATCATACAATTTCTAATTATTCCAGTCACAGAGACGTTGCATGAAAATGTACTTTAATTTACTTTGGGTAAGGCATTGCATGGGGAAGGAAAACTGAAATTTAATTTTAAATTTTAATTTTGATATTGAGAAAAAGTGGGAGATTATTTAGTGTGTGTCCATATGTCAGATTTGGTGATTGATATTGACAATCTTCCATGTGAGAGATTGGTTTAATAAATTGAAGTGACAAGCTGTTGAAATTATAAAAAATCGATCCTTAATGATAATTAGATATATTTACAACATTTTGTTTAAATGAAACAGCCTAGGATTTCAAGTGGGTTGGAATTCTATTAACCCACAATTTTCGTAGCCTTTTTGGAGTGGGGAAGAGAGTTCACAACACCCACACCTTAAAAAAAATAAAAAATGTTTATAGTAAAACCGATTATTAACCCACAAATTTGGAATCTTTTTCTAATAAGAGCATTAGGCAATGGCCTAAGTGGCCTACACCTATAACCCACCTTGTATGATTAGGAATATATATGCCATCCTATCTAAATTCTAATCTTATTTTCCTTTGATTGTCATTGAGTAATTCCTTTTGCTATTTTAATGTTAAAATTTCACTACTCCAATGTTAAATTTTCACTACTCCTCATGTGTTAACCAATGCATGCAGTTATGAGAATAAGAATATGTATTCTTTTATCTTTTGTGCGTAGTAGTAGAAATGTGCTATAGTGTAGTAGTAGAAATGTGCAATAATACAAGGATTTTTGCAGGTAATTCATCTATACAAGAATTTTGCAAGTAATTCATCTGCACATTGTGTAATGACTAATGAATACTATATTTTCTCTGCAGACCATAGCAATACCAGGACCAAAACTTGGAAGCTGACTCTAGGTAAGACACCAACGGAAAATAATATCTTTCCTCAATAGTTAATAAAAAATTTAGTGTAGTTGCAGGTGTCATTTTTGGGGAAGAAGCGGGACTTTGGAGGGCATTGGGGGAAAGGGGGGGGGGGGTGTTGTTTAGATTTTGAGAGGGTATAAACTCCATCATCTAAATCATTTTCGAAATATGTTGCAGGTGCTGTTTCAGGGGTTGGAGTGTTAGTACTGTTACTGATCTGTATCACTATTTGCTGGTATAGAGGCAAGAGATCAACCACGTCAACAATATTTTGCATGAAGATAACAAAGAATGAACAAGATCTTGAGGCTTGCATTAGAAATTACGGACCACTAGCTCTAACTAGATATAAATTCTCAGACATCAAAAAATTCACCAACTCTTTCAAAGATAAATTGGGTCAAGGAGGTTATGGCGGTGTCTACAAAGGAAAGCTACTCGATGATCATCCCGTGGCTGTGAAGGTCCTGAATGCATCCAAAGAAAATGGAGAAGATTTTATCAACGAGGTTGCAAGTATTAGTCGAACTTCACATGTTAATATTGTCACACTCCTAGGATTTTGTCTAGAAGGACCGAAAAGAGCTCTCATCTATGAGTTCATGCCCAATGGATCACTTGAAAAGTTCATACACAATGACAACCCTGAGAAAACCATTATGCACTTGGGATTGGAAAAGTTGTTCCAAATTGCAATTGGAATTGCTCGGGGGCTTGAGTACTTGCACCGTGGCTGCAACACAAGAATCTTGCACTTTGATATAAAACCACATAACATCCTTCTCGATGAAGATTTTTGCCCAAAGATCTCTGATTTTGGACTGGCTAAACTTTGTACAAGGAACGAGAGTAATATAGCAATGACTGGTGCTAGAGGAACAATTGGATATATAGCTCCAGAAGTGTTTAGTAGGAACTTTGGTGCAGTTTCACACAAATCTGATGTCTATAGCTATGGAATGATGGCTTTGGAGATGGTTGGAGGAAGGACGAACATTAATGTTGGAGTGAATAATACCAGTGAGATATATTTTCCACACTGGATTTATAAACGTCTTGAACTGAACATTGATTTAGGATTTCCAAGTAATATGACCATAGAGGAAAATGAAATGGTGAGAAAGATGATCTTAGTAGGGCTTGTGGTGCATACAGACAAATCCATCTGATAGGCCGTCCATGAGTAAAGTAATTGAAATGTTAGAAGGAAGCATAGAAGCCTTGCAAATCCCTCCAAAGCCTTTCTTATATTCTCCTCAAAGATTCCCTGCAGAGGAATACTCCACCACATCAATACTATGAAATAATATTGTTCTGCCAAGAACATTTCAATGGCATTTACTGGTCTCTTGT
>OU015770.1:12376432-12414002 GCA_907173295.1 Fagus sylvatica | reverse complement strand
TACTTCCTCCACTTTTCCCTTTGCAATTCTCTGTCCAATCGAAGTCCTCCCCCATGCCCGTCCAAGAAAAGAAATAATTCTTAACATTTATTCTAATAATGTATGCCGTGCATTTCATCAACAATGAAAAAGAGACTGGAACACATTTCATCAACAATGAAAAGGGGGAAAAAATATGGGCTTGTTTGGGTAAGAAAAATCTATCAAAATACATAGCAAGGCAATTACAAAACCAGGCAATCGATGTAATAATAGGATATAAAATAAATCTAAAGGAGAGAAGAATTTCTCATGTGAAACCATGCATGTGGGTCCCACATGAGAATAAGTAGAGCATGGCAATTATACCATTGAATTCATTATTCAAAGGTGTTCTTGAAATTAAAAATGTGACACAGGAATTAAAATGACGAAGAGAGCATACCTTTGCAGCTGTTACTACGTGTGCTACCATCGTTGCAAAAGCACAAGAACTCCTTAGCTGTATCGTTGTATCCACACATACCCTCCAGAGTTCTCACATGTACTGCAATCCTTGGCCCTTCACCCCAATCAAGCACAAACCCATCATTCATTTCCCTAGCAAACCCACTAATCAAATTACCAATATTGATCACTGCATTCATCACTGCCACCACCACTTTATCCTAGCAATTCTCTGACCAATCAAAGCCCTCCGTCTCATTCCCCTCCACAAAAACATAAGACCGCCTCGCATCAAAACCCAAGCACTCTATGTAAGGCACAAGTGGAGGGTAGGTAGTGCAATTAAAGTAAAAACTGAGGTTCAAATCCAATAACGAAAATTTCAATGGTAGCTCGCCTAGAGTGACGTTATGACGTGCCCTCGGGCAAGATTGGTTGGTGGCATGTCTGGCATCGAAATCCACAAGAGTGAGAGTATAATCAGAATAATCTATAGCTTTCACGTAATACCTGTGATCACCGGGTAAAGCAAGCACGGTCTCTTCGTCGTTTAAGCACGTTAGGCCAAAACCCGGGTAGCCACAATAGTGTTGATCAGAGGTGGTTTCATTACGGAGCCAAAAAGGGTAGCCGATGTTAACGTTACCACAGTTGCGCCAGGGACATGTTGAGAACAAAGGACTAGAATTGGTGCCTAAGTAGTTGATGAAGAAGAACAAGGAGAGGATAAGGAAGTAGTAGTTAACAAGTTGTACTTGTTGTGACATATTGGTGAAGTCTGAAACAATGGCACATGAAAATGTTTGTTTTTGTGAACAGGGTACTACTTATCTAAGCAAACATAATTGATTTGGAATTGCTGAATGGTTACTTTCTTTTCTTTTATTATATTATATTTAAACCTCAATAATCTAATTCTTTGTCTTTGCCGGAATTGCTGAATGGTCACTTTCTTTTCTTTTATTATATTATATTTAAACCTCAATAATCTAATTCTTTGTCTTTGCCCTCCATTCACACGAACAATGTCCACTTTTTTTTATTTTCCACATATCTGGTCCAAGGATTGTTGTCTTAGGCTAATATTTTTTTAATTGTTATGTATACTAACAAATGTTTTTTTTTTTTTTTATTTGGTTTCCCCATGCTGGGGGTTGCCCAAGCCAAGGGGTATATATATATATATATGCAACCTTCTCCTGGAATTGCTGCGGGCCCTTTCTTTAAAGATTATACTTGTCTCCAATTACTTAGCAAAAAAAAAAAAATACTTGTCTCCAATTAATGACGTCGCTGACTTCTTCCATGTGGCAAGTGAACAAATACTATATCAGACTGAGGAAAAGTTTGAGAGTAATTAAAACATATGTATAATTCGATTTTTTTATTTAAAACTGAAATATGATAATTATGGTAATTATTAATAACAATTTATTATGATTCTATGTATATAGAACTATTTATTCTACCATTAAATATATATATATATATATATATGATAAGAAGTAAGTATAATATTTCACTTGAAATTAAGAGAATTCATTTCATTATTAAAATTTTATTTCCTAAATCTAACAATGTAAAGGCTATCATATTGAAATAACGTAACTAATAGACTCGTGATACTTATTTTGAACTATGAAATTAATTATTTTCAATAAGAAATGATCTTATGAAATAAATTCATTTTAACTGAAATAGAGACGATTACTTAAGCACACATTTTTGTTACATATATGAATGAACCACCTAATGAAGATTTCTCTCTTCTCATCATACTTCTTGACTGCTAGGCAAACTTCGTGAAGGGCGTCAACTTGCAGTGTTGAAGTTGCAATGCAGCCTTTGAAGGAAAGTAAATGACAAGCAGCTTAGGAGATCAGAGAAGTGAAGCTCATGTCGTTTACCTGCATATTAGATAGGTTCAATTAACAACCACGTGGTAATCACGTGTTGTAACTAAAATCAGTTTCAACTGATTATTAGAAGTTTGTTAAGCTTTCCTTTTCCCTCCAAAATGTAATTAGTTTGTTATTCTGTTTGTTAACTCCAAGTGGCTTAGCCTATATAATGGAGGAGCTGTACATTGTAAAAAGGCAAGAAAATACGATTGAAATACTTAACAAAAGTTCTTGTTATTCTCTTTTTCTTTTACACTAATCCTTAGAGCTTTGTTCTCTGTTTCTTCACTTCCTTTCAATTTTGATATGGTATCAAAGCCTATAATGGCTAATGATGCTTCCGCGAATCCTGGTAGTTCATCTTCTTTGCAAAGGGATAAGTCTACAAATTAGCTTTTCCTTCATCATGGTGATAGCCCTCAGCCACTCAGTGGTGATAATTACCACACTTGGTCTAGATCAATGATCATGGCTCTCACAGCCAAGAACAAGGTTGGTTTCTTTCATCAATGGAACGATCTCTGCACCTGTTGATCAGTCTCTTCCTTCTTTCAATCTTTGGACTCGTTGCAATACTATGGTGATTTCTTGGCTGTTGAATTTAGTTTCTAAAGAAATTGCTTCCAGTGTGATTTATGCAAACACAGCTCAAGAGATTTGGGAAGATCTGAAGGAGCGTTTTGCACAGGGGAATGGACCTCGAATCTTTGAAATTCATAAGGCAATTTCTTCTCTAACCCAAGATCAATGCAATGTAGGTGCTTACTTCATTAAGCTAAAGAGTTTTTGGGATGAGTTGAACAATTATAGATCGTTTCCAGCATGCTCATGTGGAGCATTGAAGATCTTGATTGATAACAAGCAACATGAGAATGTAATGCAGTTTCTTATGGGGCTCAATGATAGCTTTGCAAATGTTAGGGCTCAAATTTTGATGATGGGTCCTTTGCCAGCAATCAATAAGGCCTTTTCACTTGTTGTACAAGAGGAGAGGCAACGAGGCATTGGAGTTACATCACTGGGAAGTATTAGTGATTCTATGGCTCTTTATACAAGATTTGAGGTGCCTAGAAACAATTATAGTGGGCGTGGCTATTCTGGGAAGAAAGATAGGCCACTGTGCAGTCATTGTGGGATTTCTAGCCACATTGTGGACAAATGCTACAAATTGCATGGCTTCCCTCCTAGTTTCAAGTTTCGAAACACTAGTTATGCTGCAAACCAAGTTTCTATGCTTGGAGAGTCTTCACCTCACCTGCCAATCACACAAGCCTAATATTCTCTGAGTTCTGCATCCTCTCAGACTTCTTTGAGTTCGGCACAACCAGCTTTGCCTTCTCAAATCACTGATATTACAGCACCTGCATCTGAAGCCTCTTCATCATCCACCCCTCATCAGGTTGCTGTAGTCACTTCTCAGTTCATGTCAGGTACCTTTCATGCCTATTCTCCTTCTTTCATTCCTAAACACTCAGTCTTCTCTGTTAAAACCCCATATAAGCCTTCCTTGTTCCAAAATGAATGGATTGTAGATACAGGAGCTACTGATCACATGGTATACTCTCTATTTAGTTTCACATCCATCACTTCTACCATTCATAGTTATATGCATCTGCCTAATGGTCAAAAAGTATTAGCTACACATATTGGTTCAATTCAAATTTCTCACACATTGATTCTTACTAATGTGTTATGTGTACCAGCTTTCTCTTTCAATCTTATTTCTATCACTAAACTCACAAATTCCATGCCTTGTTGTGTTCTCTTCTTTTCACAATTTTGTTTTATCCAGGACCTTATCAGCTGGAAGAGGATTGGCTTGGCTAGGAGGAAGCATGGATTGTACATTTTGCAAGTTACAGATTCACAACCAACTCTTTCTATTCCTTGTACAGCTTTACTTTCTGTTAAGTCCAATGCCAATACAGCTGAATTTGATGTTTGGCATCATAGGCTAGGACATCCTTCTACCTCTCGTTTGAATCTGTTAAGTCATGTAATAAGTGATTTGAATACACATTCTGTCAATCAACATTGTAATATCTGTAACTTGTCCAAAATGAAAAGATTACCATTTCCTACAAGTGTCCATATCTCTTTTTTACATTTTAACTTGATACATTGCGACATTTGGGCCCTTTTCATGTACCCACTGTCAATAATAAGAGGTATTTTCTTACCATTGTAGATGATTGCACACGATGTATATGGATATTTTTAATGAAATTAAAATCAAAACCTCGTGCTCTATTGCAATCTTTCTTTAAACTTGTTCAAAATCAATTTTCCTCTTCCATTAAGGTCATTAGATCTAACAATGGCCTTGAATTCTCTATGGATGACTTTTATGCTCAACAAGGAGTATACACCAAACCAGCTGCATAGGAACCCCTCAACAAAACTCCATTGTAGAAAGGAAACATCAACACCTTCTTACAGTAGCTAGATCCCTTAAATTCCAAGGTAACCTACCTCTACCGTATTGGGGATATTGTGGTCTTACAGCTACATATCTTATCAATCGCATTCCCTCTCCACTTCTCAATAACAAATCACCCTATGAACTGATGTTTAAAACCATTCCTCCATATTCTCACCTTAGGGTCTTTAGGTCACTATGCTATGCAGCCACTTTATCACATAATAGGCACAAGTTTGCTCCTAGATCTAGACAATGCCTTATGTTAGGATATCCTTTTGGAACCAAAGGATATAGACTTTTAGATCTTAAGATTTCTTAGATTTTTGTTTCAAGAGATGTCATTTTCTATGAAACCATCTTTCCTTTTCAACCTACACAGGCTATACCTAATATACCTTCTCTATCAAATATGCAATTACCTACATCTTCAACCCAATCACCTGCATTTCCTTTTGTTGTTATTCCTACACCCTCCACTAATTCTGCACTACCTTATATATTTTCCTCACCTCATCCTCATTCTTCACCTCAACCTCATTCTACACCTCAACCTTGCTCCTCACCTGCATCTCACTCATTATGTTCACCTCCAACTCATATTTCACCCTAGCATAACATTGTTCCACCAGTACCACCAATTAAACAGTCTACAAGAGCACATAAACTCCCTGCTTCCTTGCAAAATTATCAATGAAACAATGCATCCTCTGATCCTGTCTCTCTCTCCACTGTGGTTCAAGGTAATTCATCTACTAACTTCCCTTTATCTCAAGTATTGTCTTATTCAAATTTATCCCCCAATTACAAATCTTTTGTGTTCAATGCTTCTACTATTCGTGAGCCTTCCACATATAATGAAGCCAGCAAATCACCCCACTGGTGTGAAGCAATGACAGTAGAAATTAATGCTCTTGAGACTAATCAGACTTGGTCTCTTACCTCTCTTCCTCCTAGCAAAACTCCCATTGGCTGCAAATGGGTATATAAGGTCAAGCTTAGATCTGATGGCACTCTTGAAAGATACAAAGCAAGGCTGGTTGCCAAGGGCTATAATCAACAGGAGGGGTTTGATTACTTTGAGATTTTCTCTCCTGTTGCCAAGTTTGTCACAGTCAGATGTTTATTAGCTATTGATGTTGTGAAAGGATGGGTTTTATACTAGTTGGATGTCAATAATGCATTCTTACATGGCACTCTTAATGAGGAAGTGTACATGAGTCTTCCACCTAGTTTTCACAACAAGGGGGAGCCTTATCCTTCTGACACAGTATGCAAACTGCAAAAGTCTCTTTATGGGTTGAAACATGCATCTAGGCAGTGGTTCTCCAAGTTCTCCAATACTCTACTTCATCATGGTTTTGTTCAATCCAAGGCTGACTACTCCTTATTTACTAAGCAACAAGGTTCTTGTTTTATTGCTCTTCTAGTCTATGTGGATGACATTCTCATTGCTAGTAATAATGCAGAAGATGTTGCTCAACTCAAAAATTACTTGGATAGTCAGTTCAAGCTCAAAGACTTAGGACCAGTAAGGTATTTTCTAGGACTTGAAATTGCAAGGTCTTCAAAGGGTATTTCCATTTCTCAGAGGAAGTATGCTCTTGAAATCATGGAGGATGCTGGAATGTTGGGATGTAAGCCAACAAAGTGTCCAATGGATCAGAATCTGAAACTATCTAAGCATGAGGGACCTTTGCTTCCAGATCCTAGTATATATAGAAGACTGATAGGAAGACTTATGTATCTTACAATGACTAGGCCTAGCATTGTATTTTCAATTCATAAATTAATTCAATTTATAGAAAGTCCTCGAGATCCTCACCTTAAAGCAGCTCAACACATACTACAATACATCAAAGGAGCTCCCAGCCAAGGACTTTTATATGCTTCTACTTTAGATCTGCATATTAAAGCCTTTTCTGACTTTGATTGGGCAGGTTGCCCTGACACACGAAGATCAACTATAAGGTATTATGTTTTCTTGAGAAGTTCATTAGTGTCTTGGAGATCCAAGAAGCAAAACACAGTGTCCAGGTCTTCTACAGAGGCAGAATATCGAGCAATGGCTTCTACTGTTTGTGAGGTAATATGGATGAGAGCTCTACTTGCAGATCTAAAAATAAGCCAATCATAAACAACTTTTTTGTTCTGATCAGACAGTCAAGCAGCTCTACATATTACTGCCAACCCAGTTTTTCATGAGAGGACAAAACATATAGAGATTGACTACCACCTTGTTAGAGATAAGATACAAGAAAGATTAATTAAGAATTTGCATGTTCCAAGTAAACATCAAATTGCTAATATAATGACAAAGGCAGTGAGATATCCTCTATTCTCTAGTTTACGTATCAAGATAGGAGTTCATAATCTATGTCCTCCATCTTGAGGGGGAGTGTTGAAGTTGCACCTTTGAAGGAAAGTAAACGACAAGCAGCTTAGGAGATCAGAGAAGTGAAGCTCATGTCGTTTACCTGCATATTAGATAGGTTCAATTAACAACCATGTGGTAATCACGTGCTATAACTAAAATCAATTTCAACTGATTATTAGAAGTTTGTTAAGCTTTCCTTTTCCCTCCAAAAAGTAATTAGTTTGTTATTCTGTTTGTTAACTCCAAGTGGCTTAGCCTATATAATGGAGGAGCTGTACATTGTAAAAAGGCAAGAAAATACGATTGAAATACTTAACAAAAGTTCTTGTTATTCTCTCTTTCTTTTACACTAATCCTCAAAGCTTTGTGCTCTGTTTCTTCACTTCCTTTCAATTCTGATATGCAGTCAAGCTATTATACGAATACAACCGCAAGAGAGTTGAGCAATTCATGAATGAAATTGCTATCCTTACTCGCTTACGCCACCAAGATCTTGTCTCACTTTCAATTCATATCTTGAAATACAAACAGTTCTCTTGCTTTAATAATGTATGTCTATTCAGCAAACAAACAAAAAAAAATTCTAATCTAATCAACGCTTCTACAAGAATAAGGAACACACCTTTGGTTTGAGGTATTTTCAAGGTTATAAGATTATGGGACATTTAATGAAGTAGACAATCTCCTTTTATATAAGAAAGGTACATAGTAACACCAATACCTCTCTTTAAGAAGTCCCTATCCTTAAAAAGTAAATGTAAGAGACCAATACAACATTTTTTTTTTAAATAATTTGACAATTAGGAAATGGAATTTGAAACTTAGATCTTTATATACAAGAGACCAGTCAATGCCATTGAAATGTTCTTGGCAAAACAATATTATTTCATAGTACTGATGTGGTGGAGTATTCCTCTACAGGGAATCTTTGAGGAGAATATAAGAAAGGCTTTGGAGGGATTTGCAAGGCTTCTATGCTTCCTTCTAACATTTCAATCACTTTACTCATGGACGGCCTATCAGATGGATTTGTCTGTATGCACCACAAGCCCACTAAGATCATCTTTCTCACCATTTCATTTTCCTCTATGGTCATATTACTTGGAAATCCTAAATCAATGTTCAATTCAAGACGTTTATAAATCCAGTGTGGAAAATATATCTCACTGGTATTATTCACTCCAACATTAATGTTCGTCCTTCCTCCAACCATCTCCAAAGCCATCATTCCATAGCTATAGACATCAGATTTGTGTGAAACTGCACCAAAGCTCCTACTAAACACTTCTGGAGCTATATATCCAATTGTTCCTCTAGCACCAGGTCATTGCTATATTACTCTCGTTCCTTGTACAAAGTTTAGCCAGTCCAAAATCAGAGATCTTTGGGCAAAAATCTTCATCGAGAAGGATGTTATGTGGTTTTATATCAAAGTGCAAGATTCTTGTGTTGCAGCCACAGGTGCAAGTACTCAAGCCCCCGAGCAATTCCAATTGCAATTTGGAACAACTTTTCCAATCCCAAGTGCATAATGGTTTTCTCAGGGTTGTCATTGTGTATGAACTTTTCAAGTGATCCATTGGGCATGAACTCATAGATGAGAGCTCTTTTCGGTCCTTCTAGACAAAATCCTAGGAGTGTGACAATATTAACATGTGAAGTTCGACTAATACTTGCAACCTCGTTGATAAAATCTTCTCCATTTTCTTTGGATGCATTCAGGACCTTCACAGCCACGGGATGATCATCGAGTAGCTTTCCTTTGTAGACACCGCCATAACCTCCTTGACCCAATTTATCTTTGAAAGAGTTGGTGAATTTTTTGATGTCTGAGAATTTATATCTAGTTAGAGCTAGTGGTCCGTAATTTCTAATGCAAGCCTCAAGATCTTGTTCATTCTTTGTTATCTTCATGCAAAATATTGTTGACGTGGTTGATCTCTTGCCTCTATACCAGCAAATAGTGATACAGATCAGTAACAGTACTAACACTCCAACCCCTGAAACAGCACCTGCAACATATTTCGAAAATGATTTAGATGATGGAGTTTATACCCTCTCAAAATCTAAACAACACCCCCCCCCCCCTTTCCCCCAATGCCCTCCAAAGTCCCGCTTCTTCCCCAAAAATGACACCTGCAACTACACTAAATTTTTTATTAACTATTGAGGAAAGATATTATTTTCCGTTGGTGTCTTACCTAGAGTCAGCTTCCAAGTTTTGGTCCTGGTATTGCTATGGTCTGCAGAGAAAATATAGTATTCATTAGTCATTACACAATGTGCAGATGAATTACTTGCAAAATTCTTGTATAGATGAATTACCTGCAAAAATCCTTGTATTGCACTATAGCACATTTCTACTACTACGCACAAAAGATAAAAGAATACATATTCTTATTCTCATAACTGCATGCATTGGTTAACACATGAGGAGTAGTGAAAATTTAACATTGGAGTAGTGAAATTTTAACATTAAAATAGCAAAAGGAATTACTCAATGACAATCAAAGGAAAATAAGATTAGAATTTAGATAGGATGGCATATATATTCCTAATCATACAAGGTGGGTTATAGGTGTAGGCCACTTAGGCCATTGCCTAATGCTCTTATTAGAAAAAGATTCCAAATTTGTGGGTTAATAATCGGTTTTACTATAAACATTTTTTATTTTTTTTAAGGTGTGGGTGTTGTGAACTCTCTTCCCCACTCCAAAAAGACTCCAAAAAGGCTACGAAAATTGTGGGTTAATAGAATTCCAACCCACTTGAAATCCTAGGCTGTTTCATTTAAACAAAATGTTGTAAATATATCTAATTATCATTAAGGATCGATTTTTTATAATTTCAACAGCTTGTCACTTCAATTTATTAAACCAATCTCTCACATGGAAGATTGTCAATATCAATCACCAAATCTGACATATGGACACACACTAAATAATCTCCCACTTTTTCTCAATATCAAAATTAAAATTTAAAATTAAATTTCAGTTTTCCTTCCCCATGCAATGCCTTACCCAAAGTAAATTAAAGTACATTTTCATGCAACGTCTCTGTGACTGGAATAATTAGAAATTGTATGATTTGTTTAATACTCTTAATGTATTTTATGACATGAAAGTGATTATTACGCCTATATATTTTTATTACAAATTGCAATTTGATAAAAAAAATATTCGCAACTTTGCATCGTGACTCATGAGATATTTTAAAACATACATTGACTTCATTGGGATTTGTTCTCACGCAAGGGTTTGGTTTTGGCTCTGGCTTGAAGAGTCCCACAATTACTAGTCATGAATATTCCTGGCGATTCCTCTTTTTGATCATTGATGAGTTAAGATAGTTAACGTGGAACCTATAATATAAGGCTGTAAGTGATGAAAGCACAGTTCTTCTTGGGAGGGCTACAAGTATCATGACCAGTCAACACGTATGACCCAGTCAACCAAGAAATGTTTTGGTAGTGCTTATTTAACATTAAGGATTAATAATGGTATAACACGAATTCCATATAAGATATTTGGAAGAACTAACGAGTGTTATTCATATTTTTGACATTATGTTTTACTTATGAAATTTATGGTAAAACGTATATGTAACCGTTTAATTTAATTGATTAATCTCTAAAGTATTATATTTAAAAAATTATAATTAAGTTTTAACATATCGCAATTACTAACTTATAAAAAAGAACACTGTAGCTAAAAGTATTAACTTTGAGTCGTGGACCTTGTGGTGTCTACTGTACTGTCTAATGAGAGATGATAACATGATTTCACTAATAGTTCTACAAAAAAAAAAAAAAATTGGAACTTGCTCGTAAACTTATTGGAATCTCTAGAGAAAAATTAATGTTATAGGGTCGTTGATTAACTATCTTCATTCTTGATTCTTGCTTAAAGTCTAAGGGCGAATTTTTTTCTTAATTCATTATCAACGGAATTGCTCAGAACAAAGAAATTTCCATCATCCTGACTGATTATAACAACTAATTACTAAATGCAAATTTCAACATCAACCTGATAATAGGTGCCCTTCTTCAATTAAACAAATAAAAAGGTATATAATAGGTGCTATTCTAGGGGACGAGTACAATATAAAATTTCTGCTTATAAGCTTTTGTTATTTGTTGAGAAGATCAAGAGGAATTTCAAATTAATTTTTGCAGCTTGGGATAGGATAGTTGTATGAAGATGGGATTTTCTCTAATATATTGACCCACATTTGCCTATAGCAACCAACCATGACAATGTATGAAATTGTTAAGTAAGATGACTGCCCAAAAAGAACTGTTTACTATGACATTAATTGTACGGACTATAGCTAAGAACAAGAACAATACCATTAAAACCAAGCAAAGAACAAGAAGTACTATAGCCTAATCAAGGAAAGTGAGAAGGTAAAAGAGCATGCGTACTTACCGCGAATTCGACAGGCTTGAGGTTGCACTCCGTCACGGCAAAAGCAGACAAATCCTTGCGTGAAATTAGAACCGCATTTCCCACCGGATCCTTCACACGCACTACAGATTAACAACAAGTCACGTAGGTACTCCACATCAAACCCTTGATTCAATACTTTCTGGAGTGTCGAGACTCCACCCTCAGACAAGTTAATAGGAGCAGTCCGTAAAATTGGAACTTTAATACTTATATTGCATTTCTCAATAAGTCCCGGAGGTTTGATACTCGATTCGTCTACAAAGTAATAAGCGTTATAATTATATGTACCACCAACTCTTAACTTGCACCTAAAGCTATTTTGAACCGATACGTTGACTTGAGAAAGGCAGTGGTAGAACAAAGTTAGGTTTTGAACGGTTGTTGGAACGTAATCAACAATAGTAAAATCCAAAGTGGTATTGCGGAACTTTTGTGGACATTTACCAATGTTTATTCAAGAGGTCCAATCTTGCAATGGTCATGATATGATGAGATCTGTTGATGTTTAGTACGCGGAAATCTAGTTCTTTGAATCTGATAATCGGGTATATATTGTTGTGGCACTCAAGCTCGAACCCTTGGTGACCGCAATATGCTGGTCGAATACCATTACCTCCCCAGAAAGGGAACGAAATGTTTTTGATATCTCCAAAGTCAAAAGGTACACCGCACTGCACAAAGGGTTCATTGTCGCTGCTGTAAGATGGCGGTAGTATTGTGAAGAAGAAGAAGAAGAAGAAGAAGAAGGAGAGGGTGATTAGAGAAGAGAGTGGTAGATGGGCATCCATGTGTTATGTGTAAAAAACGAATAAGGTGTTAGGTAATGCTGCGAAGGGACAGGAGTGAAATTCATGTTTGAATACTAGGTTAGCTAAGACTTGATATAGGTGATTGAGATTTATTTTTAACTTTTAATAATAGTGTGAAACAATGGTGTGAAATCATGGTGGTGTGTGTTAGAATATAAGTCCAATGGGTCTTAGGCCCAATATATTGTCTTGTATAGCACTCCTTTTACTTGTGCATTACTCTTACCTCTGCCTATATAAAGGCTCTCTCTTGTACTACATTTGACATATAATACAATACATAGACTTTCAGTATTTAACATGGTATCAGAGCCAAGGCTCTAATATTGTGCAGTTTTAGTCCTTCCAGGCGTTCTTCCGCTGCCTCAACTGTCTCCGGCACTGCCCAGCCGCCACCGACAGAAATCCGGTTGCCTGCGCTGCCAAGAAGCTGATTCATCGCCGAACAGACTTGCTGCCACCCTCGGTTCTCCCGCTACAGAACTCCGATCACGACACCTCTGCAGCCGTTTGAAAGATCTAGAGAAGCTAGACCCAACCGGCAAGAATCAACCCCATACGACGTCGGACGCGCCGCCACGCGCCTCCCAAAGTTCCGGCGCCGTTATCCTCGATTCTTCAGCTACCGGACTTCGATCACGACACCTCCACCGCCGTTGGAAAGATCTCGAGGAAGCTGACCCAACCGCGCAAAATTCATCCTCATCGGAGCCCGGACGCGCCGCCACGCGCCGATCAAAGTTCCGGCGCCGTCAAGCTCTTCCTCACGCGCCATGTCAGCCCTAGCCCTTCACTGCCACGTCAGCAAGTGCCACGTCAGCCCTAGTTGACCGTTGACCAACGTTGACCGTTGACTTTTCCGTTGACCAGAGTTGACTGACCGTTGACCAGCCAGTTGACGTTGACTTGACTTTTTCCAGAGTTGACTTTTTGCAACCCAGGTGCTCCCTACCCAGTTTTTCGTGCTGATTTCATTTTTGTGGTCTGTTTTTGCAGTTGAGATTTCATTATGACTCAAAGTGAAATTTCTAAGCCTATTCATAGGCGATCCAATCAGAAAGAATTATCATCTTATTTGTGCCTTTTGCAAGCATCGCGGTCACACTATTGATCGATGTAACATGCGTGCCGGCATTCTTCAGCGCTCTGCAGCCTTGACTGCCTCTGAGTCTGTACCATCATCCGATGCTGCATCTTTTGATCCTGTCTCATTGACTACACCTACTTACAGCATAGCAGATCTACAAGCCCTCTTCAGTCAGGTTCAAGCTTTGTCTTCCAGTGCATCCAATTCTGCTCTTTCTGTGACACCAGGTATCTCTTCTGAATGGTTCTTAGATTCTGCCTGCTGCAATCACATGACGGACAATCCTCACCTCACAAGTGCCCACACTCCTCCTGTCTTACCTACTATTACCACTGCTGATGGCTCCGCCATGACTGTTAGTCATGTTGGCTCCATCTCTACCCCTAACTTATCTATCTCTGATGTCTTTTGTGTTCCTAAACTGCATCTTAATCTTTTATCTGTTGGCCAACTAACCGAACTTGGTTTAAACCTGTTCTTTTCTTCTCGTGGTTGTCTTGTGCAGGATTCTCGGACGGGGCAGATCGTTGGGTCCGCGCGTAAGGTTGGACGGTTGTTTGAGCTCACTTCCCTTCACTTTCCGTCTTCATCAGTCTCCGCCCCTGTTATTGCTGCTTCTGCCTCCATCGAGTTGTGGCACTCTCGTCTAGGTCATGTTTCTCTTCCTCGTATTCAAACCTTAGTATCTAGGGGTCTATTAGGTTCAGTTTCTTCCAGTCCATTTGATTGCATGCCATGTCAGCTCGGCAAACAACCTGCCTTACCTTTTAATAATAGTGAGTCTATTGCTTCTGCAACTTTTGATCTTATACATTCAGATGTATGGGGGCCCTCTCCTGTTCCCACAGTGGGGGGGTCAAGATATTTTGTTATTTTTGTCGATGATTTTTCTCGTTACACTTGGATTTATTTAATGAAAAATCGTTCTGAAGTTCTCACAATATATCGTGATTTTGCTAAAATGGTTCAGACTCAGTATTCTAAAGCTATTAAGGTATTTCGCTCTGACAATGCACGAGAATATAGACAAACAGATTTTTCTACTATTCTTAAACACTATGGAACTGTTTTTCATACCTCTTGTGCTGGCACCTCACAACAAAATGGACGAGCTGAACGTAAACTCCGTCACATCCTAGATACTGTTAGGGCTCTCACCAATGCAGCCTCCACTCCTGCCTCATTCTGGGGTGAAGCTGCTCTCACTGCAGTATACACCATCAACCGATGCCCCTCACCTGTCATTCAAAACACAACACCATATGAACGGTTGTTTGGCACAGCTCCAAACTACAGTCTACTCAAGGTTTTTGGTTGTGTCTGTTTTGTTCTTCTTCAACCACATGAGCGCACTAAACTTCAACCCCGCTCCCAGCTATGTTGTTTTCTTGGCTATGGCCTTGAAGAAAAGGGGTACCGATGTTATGATCCAGTCGCCAAGCGTCTTCGAGTCTCTCGACATGTGGTATTCTGGGAACACAAGATGTTCTATTCCTTACCTTTATTTTCTGCAGGTAATTCTGATTCTCAGGCTGATCCTCTACCAAATCTCTTCCCTGAGATTCCTTCCCCTTCTGCTGAGTCAGTTAATCCCATCTCCGACGAGTCTCCCCCTGCTGATCCCTCTTCTGATGAGTCTCCTACAGCCGATCCTACCTTCGACGAGTCTCCTCTCTCTGCCCCTGCTGCGAATCCTGTCAACACTACTGCTCCTGAGCCTCGTCGCTCTCATCGGGTAAGTACTCTTCCCTCTCATCTTCGTGATTTTCACTGCTTTTCTGCCTTTGCCACCTTACATGAACCTCACACCTTTCGTGAGGCCTCCTCTGACCCTTTATGGCAGCAAGCTATGAAAGAAGAATTGGATGCATTGTTAAAGACAGGTACTTGGGATCTGGTTGATTTGCCAGCTGGTAAATCTGCTATTGGTTGCAAGTGGGTGTACAAGATCAAGACTCGATCAGATGGTACTGTTGATCGCTACAAAGCTCGTCTCGTTGCCAAGGGATTCACTCAAGAGTATGGCATTGACTATGAGGAGACATTTGCACCGGTGGCTCGCCTCTCCTCTGTTCGTACTCTTATCGCAGTTTCTGCTTCCCGACATTGGCCACTTTTTCAGATGGATGTGAAGAATGCCTTCCTTAATGGAGAACTAACTGAGGAAGTCTACATGCAGCTCCCTCCTGGTTTCTCCCAACCTCCAGGCTTTTCTCCCAAAGTGTGTCGCTTACGTCGGGCACTATATGGTCTTAAGCAAGCTCCACGAGCTTGGTTTGCCAAGTTCAGCTCCACCATTTCTCAGCATGGTTTTTCAGCTAGTTCATATGATTCAGCTCTGTTCTTCCGACGCTCAGATCATGGTATTACCCTTCTCTTGTTGTATGTAGATGACATGATTATTACTGGTGATGATGTGCAGGGCATCCAGGATCTTAAGCGCTTTCTTGGTCAGCATTTTGAGATGAAGGATCTGGGTCCTCTCAGTTATTTTCTTGGCCTTGAAGTCTCTTCCTCCTCCGATGGTTACTATCTCACTCAAGCCAAGTACACATCTGATCTTATCTCTCGAGCTGGAATCACGGACAGCAAGATCGTTGACACACCCATTGAATACAACAATCGCCTGAATACTCATGATGGAGAACCACTTCCTGATGCTACCCTCTACAGACAATTAGTTGGGAGTCTTGTTTACCTCACTGTCACTCGACCAGACATCTCCTATGCTGTTCACATTGTTAGCCAGTTCATGGCTGCACCGCGGTCTCTCCATTATGCAGCTGTACTTCGGATTCTTCGGTATTTGAAAGGCACCTTGTTTCATGGACTTCACTTCTCATCTCAGTCGTCGCTCACTCTTCAGGCTTATTCTGATGCCGACTGGGCAGGGGACCCTACTGACCGTCGTTCCACTACAGGGTATTGTTTTCTTCTTGGTGACTCCCTCATCTCTTGGCGCAGCAAGAAACAATCTGTTGTTGCTCGTTCTAGTACTGAGGCAGAATATCGAGCACTTGCTGACACCACTGCTGAGCTCCTTTGGTTACGTTGGCTTCTCCAGGACTTAGGCATTGATTGTTCTACTGCAGTTCCGATCCATTGTGACAATCGAAGTGCCATCCAAATTGCCCACAATGACGTCTTCCATGAGCGTACTAAGCATATTGAGATCGACTGTCACTTTGTTCGTCATCACTTACTACAGGGTACTTTGCAGCTCCGTTCAGTATCTTCTCAGGACCAGTTAGCTGACATATTTACCAAACCTATGCCTCCCGGCCGTTTCCGTGATCTTATTTCCAAACTCAAGTTGGTGTCTGTTCACCCAACATGAGTTTGAGGGGGGATGTTAGAATATAAGTCCAATGGGTCTTAGGCCCAATATATTGTCTTGTATAGCACTCCTTTTACTTGTGCATTACTCTTACCTCTGCCTATATAAAGGCTCTCTCTTGTACTACATTTGACATATAATACAATACATAGACTTTCAGTATTTAACAGTGTGGGTTTAACATTACACGTAAAAATAACACGGTATAACATTGACCGAGGACGGATAAGTCCAATAGAGATTGAAAAGTCCTCTGACTTATTTCTAAAACGTTATTTTTGTCTATGCTGTTTTAAGGTTCAAAAGTCCTACAGAGATTGAATTTTATGTCAATTGTCCGTGGCTGAAAAAACAAGCAACAATAATATATACAAAATTTTACTCAATCCGAAATAATCAATTATTAACAGTGAAAATGGACATGGATCAATTTCCAGTCAGATTCGAGAATAGGATGAACCTAACTTTTATTAAACCAGGGCCTAAGTCAGAGAAATTATTCAGTCCACCGGGTGACGTGGTTCACCCATCCACCATTCCAATAATTAAATGACACATCTGATAATTAATACAGTCAGCTTGATAATTAATACAATCAGTTTTTAACCATTAACCCCATACTTTTAAAATGACCAAATAACCCCAAGCTGACTGTATTAATTATCACACGTGTCATTTAATTATTGGAATGGTGAACGGATGACATGGTTTACCCGTTGGATTGAATAATTTCTCGTCAGTCAGAGCTGGCAAATTGGATGCAACAAACCTTTTCCTCTAAAAAAATAATTACCCGCGTCTATTAATAGTGGAATATTAACATTGCCCTAAACTTATAGAGAACAGAAAAATTTTCTAGGTGAATGGAAGGAAAGCTTAAACCTTCTCACAAATAACAATGTAACTTCACTTATCGGTACCAAACTTGTCTTGGTGGAGTTATGAGTGGCAACTCAATTTGAAAAAATATAAAAAGAGTGGCAACTCTTAAATTTCCCAAAATTTTCAATTTAATGAAAAGAGTCATCATTCATCAGTGTCTAGTATAGAGTATCCACACCCTATGATTATGGTTTTCTGTTTTTTCTTTTCTTTTCTTTTTTTAATTGGGATAGCACAAAAAAATAATGAGTAACATACATATCATATTAATTCAGCGGTAGTTTTATGATAGGACGAGCCGTAATATGCATCCCATGATGAGTAAGTTGCGATTTTGACCCCACATGACTACAAATTCCTTTGGGATCACCCCCACGACCATTGAGCTTGGTAATTACGTGGTGCGTGTGGAACATGAGGATTGCACATACTCATGTGATTAGTCAGAACGAAGTCTTGGATATCCGTGTTATTAAAAAAATAGAAAAAAGAGTAACATACATATCACAGTTATCAAACAAAAAATAATAATGATTAACATTTAGGCCAAACATCATAAAATAATGGGGTAAATTACAATGATCGATCTCCTTTAAGGTTTTTCGAAATGAAACTCTCCCTCCAAAAAAAAAACCCTTTCATGAAATGACACTCTCCCCTTTGAAGTTTGTATAAATCCAACAGTTTGGTTTTCACTATTGGAATATTACATATTTTAAAAAAGATTCCTATTAATTTATATACATACCTTAAGTAAGAGAGTATTTAAATTCAATGTCATTTTGTCCATAGTTTGAGTATTAATCTTAAAAAAAAAAAAATTGAATATTCTGTTAGTGGAATCATATTTTGAGAGAACATGAATCTAACTGTTATATTTACAAACTTCTTGGAAAGAAAGTGTTAGTTCAATAAATCTTAAGGGAAAGTGGTGTAATTTACCCTAAAAAATAAATTGATGAGCTTGGCACGCAGTAGCCTAAGCTGACTAGAGCATCGACACATTGATTAGCCTTATGAAAGGAATCATGGAGTTTGCAGTAATGTAGCTAACTCATTAACAATCTACCATCATCGGTCATGGGTGTACTGACTCGAAAAAGTGCTAACCACATTTGTGCTATAGAAAACACATGCGCAACACAGAATTATCCAATCAATTCTACATAATTCAAGATATCATAATCTTCCCCACTTAAATTCATAACGTCCTCGCCAGTTCCAAACGATTGAGTTTGTAGTAATGGAGATAACTCATCAACAATCTATAATAATCGATCATGGGTGTCATGACTCGAAAAAACACTAATTAACCACATTTGCACTATAGCACATGTCTGCACAACACAATTATACAATCCAATCCACATAATTCGAGGTATCACAATCTTCTCCGCTTAAATTTCGGATGTCCTCGTCAGTTCCCACGTTGTATTGTAATGCCCCCGAGCCACATAACGTTACTAGATTAGCTCTAATACCATATGTCACAATCAAAGGAAACTCTACCACATATGCGCTATAGTTCAAAAGTACTAGTTAAATTACAATCGAGACTCATCGTAATCACTTATATAACCTTGTTCGATTTAGTAAACATCTGATGTGAAACTCAACAAACACTTTGCACAACACACACTTATCCAATCCAATTCACATAATCTAAGATATTATACTAACAGAGTCTGGCTACAAACTGTTCAATATCTATGCAAAACCCCAGGTATTGCACAGGACCTTAATCCCAAATTATCACTTCTGCATCCGACTAAGCTTCTAAATTGTTAATTCCTCTTAAAGCTAGCTATAACCCATCATAAACACTCCATAACTCAGCCATTGCACTCGTAGTATATCCCACTGCTCTAGAAATCCTCCTAGCTATTAATCTTGGATATCTCGAATTAGCCTCCACTACCCTCAATCCTAGGAGTTTTTAATTAATAAGGGGCCAATCGAGCTTTACATTAACCAAAAATAGGAAGCATCCTTAAACTGTTTCAAAATTAGGGATTGTCCCAACAAATGGTTCAACACTAGCACGGAATTTATATTTTTATCAAGGTAAACAAATCAAAATCCTATATGGGTCAAATTGGAAGGTTTTTTTTTTTTTTTTTTTTATATTAATATTACGGCTAAGACAAAATGTTTAAAAACATGACTGAGATCCTGTGTAATACCTAGGATATTGCATAAGTATTACATAGTTCAAAATTGTGTAACAGTTATAACTTTTTTTTACTGTTTAAATGTTTAACTCTTTTTTACTTGTACAATTTTAAAACTGTACAATACTTATGCAGTATCCTAGGTATAGCAGAAGATCTCAATCCCCAAATAACATATGGACAAAATGAATGCCATGGCATGGAAGACCAAATTTGTGGAAGTTCGCTGAGAATCTGCGATTGGAGCTGATCTAAAATAAGGGTGCCGAAATAATTAATGCAAGATGCTGGAATGAGGAATCCCTAATCTTATCCAAAACGTGATAGCATGCACACATTCCCTAAGAATATGGAGCAAAGACTCCAGGGAATGACCACGTAGAGGACAAACATGTGGTATATATAGGAATGTCGTGGGTAGCCAAAAGCTCATGGGCAGGGACACTCAAATGGCGACACAACCAGACAAAGAACCTTATTCTAGGGTTGTCAAAATTTTTCCAAATCCATCCAAGGTTAATGTGGGAGGTGGAAATTCATCATTGTCTCGATCTTTACTTGTTAACCAGTAAGGACACTTAAAAGGGTTAACGATTCTTCTATCTTGTGGTGTGAAAACAAGGAAACATATAATAATTCATGCAAATGGTGTTAATACTACTATAGTCACACATTGTGAACAACATTTTTTTTTTTAGTGTTTTCAATGAAAACGTGTAGATTTATATATATATACTATAGATATATATATATATATACTATAGCCAGTTAGCCACATTGGCTCCATTTGACATTAAAGGGACAAGCTCGGCCCAAATTTGACTGGACCTTGAAAGGTAGCTGGCCCATAGCTGAAACAAAGAAACCCCGCCGGTTCATTGGTAAGTCATGGCCCATGGCCATAAAACAAATTTATATGAATTAGGAGTAAAAATTTGTCACATTGCTTTCTTTGCAATCGATCTGCCCCTCTACATTGATTATTAATTTACACAAACTGCACATAATTATTTAAAAAAAAGAAAAAACAAGGACTTTCAAAATCAGTAAATCTTCAGCACTAATGCCATAACACTTAACCCTTAGGTAGCATTGGCCGTATAATTGCTTATATACACTTGATAATGATTCACTTTCTTCCATTTCCATTAAGGAATGACCTTGAAGTTGAAGGAGTTAATTCACCGTCCGATGATGACTCTGAAATGCTATAGTTGATTGCATTTTGATCTATTGGCATAATGTATGTTGGATTTATTATCCAATCACTGCATCCTGCTTGTCCACTGCTTAACTCGTACCCCACATCAATAGCTCTATCACTAATGTACCCATCATGCTGAAATGGTTTCACCATCGCCAGTTGATGATTTGGATATTGCTCCATTATTTCGCCTATAATTTTTTCACGTATATAATGTTAGTAATGTCAAACATAATAATTATGTTTAGACTTTAGAGACACTAAATAACTTGCAAAGACAATTAAATTAATTACTAGTACTATATATACCTTGTGTTAGTAAGGCAGTCTCATTCAAATTTTCATCCACCTCTTGTAAGGAACTCCAATTAGCATATGCGTCTCTCACCAAAGTCTCAAGATAGCTCTACAAATGCCAACAACAGCACACACATTAATGAGACACAATTATCTATTACTTCAAATTTGCACGAAAATTATGTGTACTAAAAAAGAAAAAGGTTCATACTCATACCCTATTCATGGTGCTTAGTTCCCTTGTAGGACATTCTTGCCCGTCAATCATGGCCCTAACAACTTGGCATATAGAATTCAATATGATCATATGATTATTTCTCTGGAAAATGTACTGTTTGCTGCCCAAAACACAAGTCCTAGCATGCTTTAACGTGCCTTCCCACATTTTGTCAGACATTCCAACACCTAAAATCTGGTAGCAAAATAACAAACAGAAAATTATTTTTAATTATAAGCAGGAAGATATATTCTATTTTGGAATTTTATTTGTGATTAACTTAAAAATGGAATTAATTAGTAATTACATACCCTTCTAAGCCGTTGAGGGTCCACAACAGACAACTTTAAGAACTCTTGTACCGTATTAACCCCGTCAGATTGCAACTTCTTATGGAAAGCTCCATCTTTGCCAATCTTCTCTAGGCGCCAAACTTCGTCATCCAACATTGGTGGATGATGCTTTTTGTACACTAGATAAGAGAATCAAATTTAATCAGTACCTATTTTTATACAATACATGGATTTTTTTTTTTTTTTGGGTGCTTTTATGCTTTGACTTAAACAAAAAGGATTTTAATAAAAACCAGGGAAAAGTATGAACAAATTCAAAATTCACCATAATAATTTAATAAAAGAAATAGTTTTCACTCAATCAAAACGATAGACAATGTTAATCAGGATAAAAATTTGATGGTGTCATATAAGATAAGGTTTGCTGAAATATACTTGAGGGAAAGTCTCTGAATCCATTGACCAAAGACCATGGCCGGCTAAACGCGTAAGGAATTATATTCAGAAGCAAAATGAAAACAAAATAAAATAAAAGATACAAACTTTTGTTTGGCATCAGATAATATCATGGTAGGGACCTAAATGTTGCAACTTGCAATTGGAACCATATGTTTGAGTATCTTTTTCCATTTAGCTGTTTGTTGACTAAAAAGTCACTAGCTTTTTCTCCATATAATGGTCTGTTCCAATTCAAAAAGATAAGACAAAAATAAAGAGGAAGGAAAAAAAATTGTCTCTTTTTTTTTAATGTGGGACCTAAATAGTACCGGCTCAATTCAATAAAGCACGAATCATATATGACCAAAAAGAATTATCATACACAAAACAGTATAAACTGTCATTTATTTATTTATTTTATTTTATTTTGAGACAGTATAAACTATCATTTGTAAGCAGTGAATTATGTTTTATATAAATATTATGGAACTTGGTTCCTTGTCCTATAAAGCTTTGGAAGAGGCAGGACATAGAAAAATAGATGGGTCATCAACATTCTCTATAATCGACCAAATTACTTTTACATATAGATTATACTTTTATTAATATGTTTGGTGGTTTGATCATCACTATGGGTTGACTCATGACCTAGACTTTTCCCTTTCATTTGTACTCTATAATTGTGGGATAACCTAGATTAAATAAAATGAATGAATATGTACAAAAATGTATGAAAATAATAATTGATAAATCAAACAAGTTGATGTAATAGTCAAGCTTCAAGCACCTATAATAGCCTTAGTAGGAACTTATCAAAAAAATAATAATAGCCTTAGTAGGTATGATAAGATTGTATGCAATTATAAGGTCATTAATGTGACGAATATCTTATGACCCGTTCTTATGAAATATACTAAACTCTAAAAAAATTTATAAATGAAAATGGCTTCTTAAAGACACTACTTACACACACACAAGTCTAAAATGGCAAGGCAAGGTTTAATTTAAAACTATAGAGTTATGTAAATGTTATTTTAATTCTAAATAAAATAACTTATTTTTTCAGCTTTTTTAAATGGATTGTTTGAAAGTGCCTAATAAAAAAAAACGAAGTTTAAAAATTTTATACTTTCAAAAAGTGTGATTGCAAAACAATATGCCAAACATGATATTTCGTTACTTTAAACTAGATACTTACATTCTCCACGATGATCCTTGACAACAAAAGCCTCAGTCATGGCTTCACAAATCCTACCACCTTGATAGCTTCCCGGAGTCACTTTTGCACCAACCCTAAATTTTCTGCTCCGGATCCAGCTAGAATTGTCCGTAAATTCAATATCTCCAATGGGTGCAAAACCCTCCCTCATCGTGACATTTAGCTCTCCGGTAAGCAATGGCCGCCTGCCGGTTCTTTCCTTCACAATTTTGCTGTTGAAGTCTTCACTAGTCCAAGTATCAGTATCCCCTTGAGGGAAGTCTCCGTCAACAACAACAATTTCAATCTTGATTGGGTAAGAGAGTTTTATTGGAACATTTGGATCACCACTTTTGTCTACAAGAAGGATTTGAAATGGATTGTTGTCACTGCTTCCAATCTTGCTTCCCGTGAATATAGGGAGTGAAAGCTTGTTCCTAATGATTAGTTTCAAGCTTGATGGCTCTAGAGCTTGGATTCGCAATGAAGGAGACCTAGGCAAAGAGCGTGTATTGCCGTTGCGTCTTAGAACAAGCTCCACCTCTTCCTTCACCTGAGAATTACATCAAGTGAACTTTTTTGCTTAGTCAATGCAACATATTGATTATGATTTATAGTTTATAATATACTTAAGACATACAAATATTACTTTCTAATACTTTTAATTACAGGAACATATTATGATATTAATATTCGAATTTATGATCTGTTGGCCTGTTGGCCTCATGTGCTTTGAACATGTGCATGATTCTTACATACATAAACTTGTTATTATGGAACATATGTAAGTTTATTCATTTTTAGTAAATTTTACCATAAATTTAATTAGTAAAACTCAATTTTATATCTTTATATTCTTGAAATACTCTTAAAATACTGAATAATTACTCATATCTATAATCATAATTCATATATTAGGATTAGAATAAGCATGACATACCACTCTTCTAAGCAAGGGTTCCAAAGCTGAGAAAAGATTCTGTAGGGAATTCACCATAACCACTTCTCCAATAACTCTGTCAAGATAGGATAATAAGAAACTAAGCTCTAATAATTATCTAGTGAAATTTAAGAAAAGCCTTTATTAGAACCAACTTTTTTTTTCTGAATGAAACAAACAAATCATCTTTAAAAGTTAAAACCCTTTTAACACTTACGAAGCAAAAGAAGGTCTAGATTTCATGCGTTTCTCCGGTGGTTGATCTTGATTGGATTCGGATTCATTTAAAAACCGTTTTGCTGCCATTGTCTCCAAACTTTAATTCTAAGAATCAGAGTGAGAGGGAGAGAGAGACAGAGAAATGTTTGGCTGTTCTCAAAATTTAATTCCAAGAATCAGAGAGAGAGAGATGTTGGAGGCTGGATTGTGAGGGTTTAGGGAAACCATGTAAAGCTTTTATATATATATATATATATATATATATAAACGACTTAGAGTGCAAAATGTAATTAGTATTAAATTAATATTAAAAAGAAGTTTCTTGGAATGATAGAGGAAGCAGGTGGGAAGAGAGTAACGTGGTGAGTGGTGACCTTCGCTGATGTAAAGACTTTGACGTCAACCTTTTTGAAGTCAACTTATCTCTTTCTTGTGCTTTGGTTGTTTGGAATGTGGACCAATATATCGAGCGATCCAATGGCTTAGATCCACCCTGCGTTTAAAGGGTATATTAACAGTTAAACTGATCAAACCAATAGATCTATTCGGAACTATATGGAAAAATCTGGTCAAGTACTTCATTTCTGGGAAGGATCTGTCTACTTATTTTAGTGGGGACCTTAGAACAAGAGTGGGGTTCAAAACTCCACCAACCCTGACAATATATAGTCTATTTAATTCCTATACGCGCCTTTTGTTTAGCACAATAATAAAAATACGGGGTTTAAAATGACACATATATTTAAAAATATGGTGTTTAGTTTGTAATGAAAATAAAATTATACTTATTTATTATTAATAGACTCGTAATACACTCATGCAACTTGAATTATGTGTAATGGGAACGAAGTGCGAAAAGTGAAGAGACGTAAAATTATTTAAATAATAATTAATAAAGTGTGTTTATGTAGTGAATGGAGAGATTTTTGAGATTTTAACCAGTATTATTAAACCCGGACCGGACTGGCAGGTTGAATTGGTAACCTAGTGAACCAGTACATAAGCCGATCTGAATTCTTAATTAAACTTGATGTGTTATTGAATTGAGCAACCTCACTAAAACCCGATGGGTTTTGTGCAAACCGATCAACCAGGTTGGGTTATTTCAACTTGGTTGAGTTTTAAATTTTCATCAAAATTACTTTTTTAGGTCTACTTTTTTATTTTTATACTATTTAAAGTTGGACTATTTGGTAATTATCAATGAATTGCAAATCTTAAAGACTCAAAAGTTGAATGAAAAAAAAAAAAGTGTTAAAAACTAGCTGCAAATTGCAGGCTTGCAACATAAAAAGATTAAAGGCAGCAGCAAGTATATCATATCATCACATGAGTTATTAACTTATATTATATTATATTAAAATTAAATGCTATTGCTTGGCCTTGACTTTTAACTTTAAAGTTTTGTTTTTTAGCTGGAAGCTTTTAACTTGTTTGCAAATGGTATATAGTAATTTCTTGTTGTTCTTGTGTGTTGAAACTTTTAGCTTTTATTTTTATTTTTTCTTTGCTAAAGGAACTTTTAGCTTTTAACTTGTTTGCAATTTGTCTTTAGCAATTTCTTGTATTTTAACGTGTTTACTTATTTATTTTATGATTTATCAAATTTAGCTTTATATTTTTATATAATTTTTTGTTAATTTTTTATTTGAATATACGGTTCGACTGGTGACCCACTAGTTGAACCAGGGACCCAATGACCCGGCTCCTAAAACAAGTTAATGTCCAATCCGAGTTTAATAACTATGATTTTAACAACTTGTTTGGGAGTTTGGGAGTAGGGAAAGGAATACAGAAAGCGATGACTCGTTTAAGAATATTTTTTATATTCATTAATGTTTGATAACTATGATTTTAACAACTTGTTTGGGAGTTTGGGAGTAGGGAAAGGGATGGAAAGGAATATAGAAAGTGATGACAAAACCGTCGTTTAAGAATATTTTTTATATTCATTAATGTTTGAGAGTTTAAGTATGAAGAAATGAAAAAAAAAACATTTCTTTGTTTGAAAGTTTAAGTAGGATGTACTAGAATGTTTGAAAGTTTGACAAATGACGATTTCTTTATTCATATCATCTTGTGAAAATGTTCAGAAACTAGAAGTGGGAACATGTTATATTTTTCAATTGATGGTCTAACATTCATAACTTATTATTTCAATAAATTGTTTTTCAATTGAAACATGATGTTGAATTGGTTGTGTCCATAGACAGATTGAATAATTGGCCACCCAGACTTTAAAACCATCAAATGATAAATGATCTTAAAGTCATCTCCTCCAATGTATCTACATTTCGAAGTAGTTTCTTAGCATATTCTCCACAAAACAATGTTTATCACCAACTACCAAATGCACCAAATCAAATGCCTATACTACAACTCGACTAAAATCTCAAATATTTCAGCACAATCAATACGCTATACACGGTTAGTACAATCAGTATCTGATGTGCAACACATGTGCCTTTTCTATTTGATGTTCATGATGTGGATCGAAATTAATGCATGACTTTTGCAGATGTACAGAACAAAAAACAAGAAAAAGTGCTCAAGCGTATTATTGTTGGTCCACTTCATTTAGAAGTTTATTGAGGGGCAGGGCTGTGGCCTGTGGGTCACTCCTACTTTGCACTGTTGGGATCTCAACTCCACATGACCCGCGTTCTTTATGACCAGCGAACATAGGCTTGTACGTGACCGTTTGATCAAGTTTATTTTTTCAATTCTTTTGAAATGGACTATCTTAAAAAATTGTAACTAGCTAGAAGAAAATGATTTTATTTTTTAAACCTTACTTTATAATAAAGTGTGGTTTTAAACGGGATATCAAATTGTAAGGGAGAATAAAAGTTCATAAACCCTATGCATCATTGTTTGACTGAATATTATACTAGGGTTCATAAGAATGTTAATATAGGATTAATTACTATAGCAGATACGCGGTGCAAGCATGCATAAAATACTAATTGCAGGAGGATGGAGCGAAACTTCCAAGTTCCAAGGTTGAAGACTGAAGACTGAAGACCGACAAAAGGTCCAGTCTCTTGTATTTTTCACAAAATAATTTTCAAACATGATTTTGAACAGAAGGAAAATTTTAAATTAATTACTGATTTTTTTTTTTATTAAACCGTAATTTATGCTAGAATAATATTGGAAATCGATTTTTTTTTTTTTTTTTATTTAGTTTGGTTTTCGGATTCTCACATATGTTTCACACTACTTATTATTTTTGTTTGGAACTTTCAAAAGTGATACTAACTATGTTCTCAAAATATAACATAATCAGAAAACCTAAAAGTTGTTAGTACTTATAATTAGTTATTAGTTATTAGTCAACTAGACATAAATTACCGTGACTTCGGAAAGAAAACTGTGACATATATGTATTAAAGGAAACATGGGAAAATACAAAGTTTCAAAAAAACAAAAATTTGAATAAAGAAAGTTTCAAAAATTAAAAAGGAGAATTGTAGTTAACTATTTTTTTTTTAAGAAGAAAAAAAAAAAAAAGAAAAAAAAAAAAGACCTCTTACTATATATATACCAAGGCACACATCAACCCATTCTCTTGGCATTGGCATAATACGTAGAAAAGTGATTGATGATCAACTAAACTACTCAACATATATACTTATAAAAAAAAAAAAACTAATCAACATATAAGTACATGGAAACTTGTGACTGGTCAGTGGGTATAAAGACTCTAAAGACAACTAATCAACATATAAGTACATGGAAACTTGTGACTGGTCAGTGAGTATAAAGACTCTAAAGACCCAGACCGTAGTATTAGTCAATAAAGATTATTCTCGCCATGACGCGGCGTAGCCCCAATTGTAGTTGTCAAACATTGCCTTAATAAAGATTATAGAAAAAGGCACAGAGTTACCAATTTTTTAACACAAGTTGAATCAGCATTTAGTCATTATGTTTAATATTCTTATAGATAAATAAATCAAAATCAAAATACTGTTTCCAAGTTTTTTTTTTTTTTTTTTTTTAAAGGCACCTAACACATACAAAAAAAACAAATACAAACAACACAGTTATATGTCCAATATTCAAAAGTTTAAAACTACTCGAGCTCAACATTATGTTCTATAAGAGCATTCCCAACAGATTGCTTAAAATTTAAGCTAAAATTTTGCTGAAGACCCTACTTTTTCTATTTTAGCTTATCACTTTTCAAAACACTCACATCCGATTCTCTATTCTCAACTTTATTTCATTTAAATATTCATTTTTTATTATTTCCTCTAAAATTCATTTCTTTTTCACAACTCCCAAAATACCTTCATTTCCCATTTTTTTTCCTCCATCTCCCTCTATTTCCATTGTATATCCTCTCCCTTTTCTTTTCTTTTTTCTTTCCTTTTTTCCCCACCACCCACGTACCACTTCTTTTCTTTTTCTTTTTTCTTTTTTCTTTCCTTTTTTTTCCCCACCACCCACGTACCCCCCTCCCTTTCTTTTTACTTCTCCCCACCAAACATACATCCCCCCTCCCTTTCCTTTTACTCTCACAGACCTCACAGTGTATTCAGCAAAAAATAAAGAAAGACCTCACAGTGAGTACCCCTCCCCTATTATTATTTTTTTTTTTTTTTCTTTTTTTTCCCCTCAGGTTCAACCCCCCTCACGTCTCTCTTTCCCCCTTTATTTATTTATTTATTTTCACTTTGTTTGTTCTTTCTTCATCACGTCTGTGATTGTGTGTTTTTTTGTTTTTTTATTTTTGTAATTATATTCTTTTGTTTGTGTTTTTTTTATTTTGTTTGTTTGTTTGTTTTTGTGTGTGTGTGTTTTTTATTTTGTGGTTGATTCGGGGGCAAAAAATGGTTCCCATGGCTTTGACAGCCACGGAGCAGAAAAAAGAAGAAAGAGGAAGTGAGGTTTCAGAAGATAAAATAATTAAAAAAAAATGAAATGGCAAATGAATAGTGCAAGGCATAAATGGCTTGCAACTGTAGCAAAAACTCATTTTGCCTCGCGTGAAGCTTGTCCATTGGGAGTCATTTTTTGGGCTTGTGAGCTACATTTGAGTTTATTTTGGCTTTTGGCAGACCCGTTGGGAATGCTCTAATATATCCAATTAGGGGTGGGCTCGGGTCGGGCGGGTCGGGTTTGGGGGTAATATTTCACCCTACCCGACCAAGTCGGGTTTAGAGATATCATATTCGTTAACCGTCCGAAGAGCCAATCGGCTCGGACGGTTCGGGTGATCGGGTTAATCGGGTGGATACGTCGGGTTGGTCGGGTTTGCACAATCAAATAATCCTATAAACCCAACCAAAAATCTCACACCAAAAACAACACAAACAACCAGCAACCAAACACAGATTATGCAGCAAAAAATAAAAGAAAAAATCCATCCACAGCCCCAACAAAAACACGATTGAACATTAAAAAAATCCATCCGGCCAACACAAATTTCAATTAGCATCACAAGTCACAACAAACGCCAGGCAAAAAAATTCACAACAAACCAACGCAAACGGAGAGATCTTGACCTCCACGATCACATCTTGACATCCACGACCAGATCTTGATGTTTACGGGCAAATCTTGACATTTATGGCCAGATCTGTACATTTGCGGCTTCGAGAGAGATCTGAGAGTGCCTGAGTGAGAAACAAAAGACAAAGAGAGTGAGAGTGAGTGAACGGGGTGTGCTCAGTAGGTGGTGCTGCGGAGTGGAGGGGTGGCGCTGGTGGCAGCGTGGAGGGTTGGCGCTGGTGGTGGCATGGCGGCGTGGAGGGCGTTGCGGCGTGGCAGCTTGGAAGTGGGGATTTGGCTGGCGGGGAGAGGGAGAACGGAATGAGGAGAGGGAAAATGAAATGAGATTATGAGAGAGAGTGAACAGATGGGGAAGTGGAGATTTGGGTTTTTTTTCTTTAAATATTAATGGTTGGGCGGGCGGGTATCCACCCGACAAAAAACTCAAAACCCGTGGCCCGCCCGAAACCCGAATAAGAAAAAATAATAAAATCCATATCCGTCCATTATGTACTCACGGGCGGGCGGCTGGACGAACGGGTCAAGCGGTTTTGTTGGGTGAGTCGGTTTTCACGGGTTTTTGCCCACCCCTATATCCAATATTGTTTTAACTAATAAAAAACAAGTGTGTGAGAACTTTGGTTTGAATTCGCCATCCAACTTGATCATGTAAGCAAAAAAAAAAAAGTGTTTCCAAGTAAAAAAAAAAAATCTATCAAACGGAAATTAATTGAGAGAAAAGATGGAATGGTGGAGCTCAAGCTCGTGAAGGGGGAAGTAAACAGAGGCGAGAATTCTTGTGGTGGTTGCTCTCCTTGGTAGCACCAATTGAGGACCTCGAGGTAGATGGTCCACTGTGAATGAGCTAACGAGTAGAGTTAGACAACAGTCATGGCAGTACTTATAGATTTGAGGATCTTTCATGCTATAGTAGGGTTAGCTCAATGCATTTTGAAGCTTAAGACGACATTAATCTATGATGATCATGAGGCTAGCCAAGGTTTCCAACACGTCAAGGCATGAAGGGCCCTTTATGTTTGTTAGTTGGATGATATGGATTTTTTTCAAGATGGTAATTGTAGATGCCCACTTTTTGCCTAAGTTATGGCAGACCAGAGGCAGTCCACAAGAGCCATCTGCAGTAAGCCCAAAGGGAGGCAGGTGACATGATCAAGAGAAGCCCAAAGCACAACAGCCCACAACGAGCCCAGAAGGCACTGTGTCACTGCAAGAGAAATCAATCTGCTGTAAAGCCCAAAACCTATTGGGAGCGATCTGCCATAAGTCCTCAAATAATAAGCCCAGCCCACGGGGAAGTCAGGGAGGTAAAGGGTAATTTCAGATGGAGCCCTACTACTACATTCCTTAAAAAAGCAGAACACTCCAGAAAAATCAAAGAGGGGAAAGTCCTCTGAACTGAAGAAAAGCCATGTTCACCGTTTCCTCAGACGGCAGACTCACGCCTACCGTTGCCAAGGCTTTTCTGCACAGCAGACGAGGGAAAGGGGCACAGGCAGACTAGAAGATGGGCAGCCGAATCACAGAAACGGAAAGAACACAACCAAAGGCAGAAAGGGAACCTGGAAGCGATATGAGGGGAGTAAATACAGACCGGCCTATGGTCCCTACTCCCTCTGCACGGCAGACAACAGTCAAACAACGGCAGATTCACAAAAAAGGAAGGAGCTCAACAAGAAGATGAAAGATGCTTCCATGAGAACACAAATAAAGGTAATGCAGTCACCAAAGCCCAAACCTATGGTGACTGCCAGTAAGTTTTCATTAAAAGGCTAAGGGGATTTGGTTTGGAGGTAGGGGGGTTATTTCTTAAAAGGGTATTGAAGTCTGCGGCTCAAGTGTATCACACCCGTTGGGGGGTATGAGCACAAATGACCAGCAAACCTCAAACACCCTAATGAAGACACGTGCAGACAAAGCTTTCACCATGGAGCCAATTTCTTTCACCAATTTGGTCTGCGGCAATATTTTATGTTATCAGCAAACATTGTCAGCTTGACCCCAATGAATAAGCCCATTACCCAAAAGCTAAAGGAGTGACCAGGTCAAAACCATGAACCCCATGGATCACCGCAGACCATTATAAAAGAAGGAAACACAGTCATGTCAAGGCAATCTCCTCCAGCCCAAAAAAACGACCTTTAGTCTCCATCAAAAAAGCCAAGAAACCCAAGTCAAGGGATAAGAAGAAGAAAAAGATCAATACCCGTACAAAAACCCCTCTGCTAAAAACTCCACAAGCATCTAATCAATTCCATTCCATTGTCACGTGTCTTCAAGGGATAACCCTCCCCTATCACTCATCAAATCTTCCTTAGTCTTTTCAGTTTATTGAGTTCATTAGAGTTCATATTTTATGTTATTCTGTGGTACTCACGCTTACGGTCTGCAGTGATTATTTGGTTTGATGGAAGGGTGTCTGCCATAGTCACTTCATTGAAAGGAGGGCTTCTACGGCAGATCCTTATCCCCACTGTATAAAGGCCCAGCATAGCAGCAGATCAAGAGAAGTGCACCATCAGCCATCAGGCAAGCTCGAAGGCCTGGTTTGGAGTTTTGGGCTCAACAACCCATCAACATAAGCTCGGCCCATCCTCAACCAACCACGAGGTGACACATGGCACTCATTGAATTTTGAGCATCCACAGTAATTAACCACTTTTTTAACCATGAGAAGGAGATCATTCAAACTCCGCTAACTTTCAAAACCGATGGAAGTTCCCCATGCCAATCCCCTTTGAAGTGTATTTATTATATCAGCTTCTCGAGACACTAGAAAGAGGGTGAAAGGCTCACTACTTCTTCATTCATGGCCTACTTTTTTTTTATTGATCTCCCTTTCGTATTCATTTAACTTGAATTTTCCACGGAAGCTGGCTCAAAATATTTGATCTTAGGTGTATTTCCCTTTGGAATATTATTCTTTGGGTATGACACCTAAATCAGATAAATTCTTTTTTGAATCTCTATACATGCAATTCCCTCAACACCAGAGGATATTTTAATATTTTTTTGTACATAATTTTGTATAGAGTAAATATTAATTAAATCATATTTATTTAACTTTTTATATCAATTGTCTTCATTTAAAATCTATTATTGGTGCTAGAGCTATGCTCTATCCAGAAACTCAATGATTACCAAATTAATTTCAACTTATCTAATAAATGTGATAATGAATTTTCATAAAGGTATGACACATTGATCATGATATTTATTATATATGAGAAAATAATTTAATCAAGCAGTAAGTGAAAAAGTCAAACTTTTTTTCGAAAACTAAATAAACTAAACTTAATATGTTATCTAGTTTTGTGATAAGTTCTATCTCTACTCGTATTAGAAACACAATTAGAAAAACGGATTTGAATGTTAATGCTCCATTTAACCCTAAGGGGTAACTCAACTGGTCTGGTCTTCGGTGTGTTCCCCAATGGTCACTAATTTGAGTCCCTTTAAGACCACCTACCCAAGACAAAGCCATGAGTCTATCGTAGTATACATGCTAGTAAAGTGTTGCATGTCCTCCTGAGATTAGTCGAGGTGCGCGTATCTACGAAACGTTGACCCGACACCCAAGGTTATAAAATATATATATATATATATATATAATATATATATATATGTTATTGCTCCATTTAGTTTAGTTCTATTACTACCCTCCTTGAAAGGGAGATATCGGTACAACCCAACATTTAGCATTTTTGCATATGGTAGAGGACAGGAAAAGGTTAAAAAGTTAGATCCCGTAAGTTCTTGCCCAAAAAAACTTTAAATGTCTAAGTATTCGGTTCGAGCTCCTGGTATATATATATGAGTAATGCTAGGGATACAACTAATTTTACAACCAAATGCTTACAAACTGACATGGCATCCTATGTGGAGGTAACACATCAACAATTAAAACACCAAATTACCAACTCAATATTAACATTTAATATTAATAAATCATTAATTGTTGATGTGTTACCTCCACATAGGATGCCATGTCAGTTTGTAAGCATTTGGTTGTAAAATTAGTTGTATCCCTAGCATTACTCTATATATATATATATATATATATAACATTTTCGTGGATAGATACATATTACCAATTGCTCACATGATTATTGATTAGCTCAATTGCGGCTATGTTGATTGCTAATTTGTTATTCCATCCACTGTCCATGTGCACAATAATTCATTAAAGTAAGCAATCTAAATAAAAAATAATGTGATATTAATAGAAAAATAATGATTATAATACTATAAAACAGGTAGGGCACTTTTTTTTTTTTATAATGTATAAATGAATGATCAACAACAACTACCTATGCATGTCAATTAAACTGCATTAACTTTGGAGCAAACCTCAACAACCTATCCAAGGCGTGGGCCGTGAACTTCCTTGCAAACAAATAGCAAATATTGGTCCTCTTTCCATTGTACTCACATTTGCTACCATTCCTTAGCCTCTTCAAAAAATCAATTGTCACATCGAATCTTATGAACTTAGATGGATGGGGTCCACCCTTTGACCAGTCAACCCAAGTCAAAGTCCTATTTGAATTCCTCTTCCAAAAATTGATATTAACATATGTGGGCAAGTAGTGTTCATCCGAATAACATGAGGGCTTGCAATATCTTTCAAATATTGTAAAATATTTTTTGTCAGAAATTACCTCAATGGCAAGGTCACGGTCCATCTCAAACCATTGTGAGCCTTTTCGCCACTGCTTAAGCTTAATTGTGGGACTCATTTTACGATTAAATCGGCCTTGGCCCACTGGGCCTGGTAAATCATAAACCTCAACAAAGGTTTCTGTTGAGCCCATGAGATAGTTGTAGATTGTAGAGAAATTGAATAGAGGAATGCATGACTCCGAGAGGAGGACGAAGCGTTGGTTCGACACGTCGAGCAGCGCATTGGCTAGCAGGCGGCGCTCCGCTTCCACCATGCTGAACTCTCCCCATTTCACAGCCTGAATCATTGTAAGTACAGGGTCAATATTTGTGGTGCAAACTGCAAACACTATAATAGCAATGAAGTAGCAAAACCGAAAAAGACAAAAAACTAATTAGGCCCAACTTGAAACTTGATATTGGGCCCAATCAAGGGGCCCAAGTTAGAGCTTGAAAGGCCTCCACATTTATCAGACAGGCCTGGTCTTATGGTCTAGAAAATGTTGGTTTCTTTGGTAAGAAAATTGCTTCCTTGTTACGTGCTAGTAACCAAAAGAAAAAGAGAACACTTTTGCAGTTTTGTTACCTGTCTAAACTTTAATTTTTGGAACATGAGGGACAGAAGGAAGAAAAGAATGTATAAAAGTTGGATTGGGAAGTAGAAAGTTAGGGTGTAGGAATGAGGATGAATGGAATTTTACTTTATAGTTGTAAAAGGAGTAGAATCAAAGCAATGAATGATACTAATTGCTACCACAGGATAATCCCCAAAGGCAAATTACATATACTACACTAAATTCGGTGGATTAGTCTAAGTGAATAATCACACAATCTCATATAAGCCAGGATGATAATAAAAACCAAATAGGCACAATTGTGACAAAATAGACTAAGAAACTGACAAGGTTGAGTACTATAGTTGGAACTTGGAACCATTTTATCCAAAAAAATAAGTAAAAAGTAAGAACCTAAATAATCCAACTGACTTCATGGTTCTCTCAAAAAAAAAAAAAAAAAAGAACCGACTTCATGGCTAATGTAAGTATGAAAAAATATGGGTTACATACAACGCTAACAACCCACCAAAATAATTCGATATGAGTGATTATCTTATAGAGATATATACTCACTAATATGTAATTCTTTTAGCTTTAACTTTTTAAATTCTTGGCCAAGAGAGGAAATCCCTACTTTTGGGTATGCATGATTCTAGTCTCTATCAAAGTATAATTATTTTGGCATGTAGATACTGACAAGGAAAGTTATATTCTTCACTAAGGAGCGAGAGGAACCAAAAAAAAGCATCATGCCATTTCAATGATTTCATACAAAGCTCTATTGAAATTAAGTTAATGGCTAGCTTTCTTTTATCTAGTTTGATAGTTTTTACATACGTTTTCTTTTTTTGTTTGGGGAATAGACCATTCAAAAGTTCTAGGGGCACACCCTTTACTGTGGCATAGTGGATTAGACCACGTCGCATATACAAATGCTTTATGCGTCGGCATTAGTTTAAAATAAAGACACAAATAGAAATACTACCGTGAATATTTATGTGTATTTTTATATATTGTACGAAGGGAAGGGTAGGAGAAACAAGAAAATGCTTGATTGAGATTAAAATCAAGGAGAGAGTAAAAAATCCTTGATTTTAAATTAATCAGTGATATGAATCAAGCATCCTTGATTGCGACTAAAATCAAGGTTTTTGGTTCTTGATTTTAGTTCAATGGAGGATTTTTTTTTTTTTTTTTTTTTTTTAAGTTGGACAATCCTTTTTTGTAATAAGTTATCTTAGAAACATTTTCCTTTTCTTTGTTAGTATATATTGATAACATATATCCAGCCTTTTTTTTTTTTTTTGACTTTCCCAAACTTCACTCAACAAGTAATCCCCAGATGATTCTAAAAAAAATAAAAAATAAAAAGTAATCCCCAGATCACTCATCCGTCATTATCACTTCATGGCAAGAACATTGTCCATAACGTTCATTATTTTTTTTGATAAGTCCATAACGTTCATTATGTGTCCAAATATGATTGCCAAATTATAAGTTGCATCAAATAAATGGGGGTTCACATTTCCATGTCTTCCGAACTCTTATGTAAAACAACGTTTAGACTAGAATTAGTGGTGGGCCGGTGGCCAAAAAATTATTGCAGAGGAGAGATGTTCCTAGATCCAACCTCTATGATCATAGTTATTAATGTTGCCTAATGGCACAAGATAACTTGAATATTAAACGTAGAGAATGTCAATAATAAATATCATATACAAATTAACCTAAGAATATATCATGAGAAATTTTCATGAAAGTCAATGTTTGCTTGGGATTGAATAGTATATGGATGGGGTGTCACTTTCGAATGTGTAATCTATAAACAATTACTCTCTATAACATTGAATTTCTCATCTCTACTTGTTATAACAATTAAATTATCAAAAAAGATATTAGACTCAAAACATAAAAATGAACAGACATGTCATTGGGTGGTATGCTAATATGCGTAACATATGCTACATCACATGCTAATACAGTGAATGAAACACTACGATTCCATGGACCCAGAAGTAACTAGATAGTAAATACTAATGTGATTCCATGGTGACTTGAATGCCACATATACGCATCACATACATATTTAGATAAGATCCATGACATTTTACAAGGCATATATGCTATGAGCCGTCCCTTGTACTTGATCTCAAAATTTTCAGTTTAATAAT
>OU015770.1:12255285-12376332 GCA_907173295.1 Fagus sylvatica | reverse complement strand
ATGGTTAATTTTGACTGAATGGAAATCTTCTATCACACTTTATATGTTCCACTTTATACTCCACCAATCATAATTAGTCATGTATTAGATTGTGTTTAATTTTAAATCTTAATTTTTTTATAAAAAAAAGGAAAAAGACACATGACGAGTTATGATTAGTGGAGTATAAAATGAAACATAAAAAGTGAGATAAAAGATTTTCATTCATTTCGTAGTACATTTTTTTTTTTTTTTTGCTAAATATTGAAATTTTCATTAAACAACTTAACAAAGAGTTTCTCAACCAAGCCTCATTGACAATGGGAGGGAGAGACGTCTTATTACAACACAAAACATGGATTTGGACAGAAGCAAACTTAGCTAACACATGGGCCAAATTGTTGGCTTCTCTCCTCACCCAAAAGGAAATTACAAGCAATAAACGACATACCAAGCATTTTAATATCAGCAAAAATAGAGTCAATCTTCTAGTGGTTGCAATCCTCAACTCCATTCAAGGTGTCATAACAGATTTCAGCAATCCTCAGGAATTTCTCAACTAAGTCAAGATCGAGAGCCCATAATATTGCTGATGCCTCTGCAATCCAAGGTTCCTCAGTGGAGATACTTTTTGTCCAGGCTTTTAACAGCTCTCCATTGTGATCACGGGCAACTACCGCCAAAGTAGCTGAATGTTGGAGCAAAGCAGCGGCAACGTTCAATTTAACTATGCCAACATTAGGTGCACACCATATTTGTTCCTTCCAAATGCTTACAGTAATGTCAGTTTTTATAGCAAGGAATTGCTCCATAATGGTACATACTTTTGGTTTGTCCTGTTTCCATGCTTTTAATGCATTCATGCAGAGTGGCAGAGCTAGGATTTTAGTCAAAGAGTGGCATGATTAAAATACAAGGTGAGAATCAAAAGGGAATTGGAAAATGTTAATTAATATAAGCAACAAAATGAATAATTAATTAAAAAGAAATTTAATTGTCATACAACATTCTTAAATGCCTAGTGCCTATTTACTTAGTTGGCCTTGATAGCTTTTTTATATTTTGAAATCAATACATGATATTTTCATGGTCGATTTTCTCCAATATATCTTTCTTGATGTGGCAATTATTCATCCATTGATTCCCAATTGGATGCATAGTCAATTTTTAACAATACTTTCTGTCAGAAAAGCCCTTTCAACACTGATTGTCACAACTGGTAGGATCACATATGAGTTAACCAATGGATGTAAAACATCCTTAAAAAAAAAAAAAATTAAAAAAAAAAATTCTCTACGGCCTTTTCAGCAAGCTGCCCAATCTATTTGTATGGAAATTATTTCTTATAAAAAAAGGGTCAAGAATGCATTTTTCAAGCTTGTATCCAAGGCAATATATTCAATCCGTTGAAAAATCATTTGGACAGAATTGAGCAAGCCCAATCACTTTCTCCTTGTTAAATTCAGAAAATAGACCAATGTAGAAGTGTTAAAAGCATCACAAATTTTGATTTACCAAAAAAAAAAGTATCAGGCATGGGTTTTGATTTACTCAAATAAAGATTGTAGAAAAGAGAACTTCAAAGCTGGCACAGAGGTTTCCTACCCAGAAAATGTTCAGGCATGGGTTTTCGTTCCTAAATGTTCAAAATCTGGTTATCACAGAAAATTCTAAAAGAATATCTCTGGAATTGAGGAAAGAGTTAAAAAAAAAAAAGGCATACCACTCTATATATGTGTAGATATATATATATATAGGAAATTCATTCTTGCAAACAGCTGTGAGCATTTAAACAAAAAATAATATATGAGTAATGCTAGGGATACAACCAATTTTACAACCAGATACTTACAAACTGACATGGCATCTTATGTGGAAGGTAACACATCAGCAATTAAAATACTAAATTACCAGCTCAACATTATCATTTAAGATTAATAATCATTAAAATTAAAATTATTAAAATACCTGAAACCCACTCCCACCAGCCCAACGCCAGCGCCCCACCACCCACCGTTCCTAACACCCCCCATCTGAAAGCCCATCCTCACCGCCAACCCATTCGACTCTCAACCCAAGTCATTGATAATTTATATGTAGTAGGATTTTGTTGTAAGAGATATGTTGTTATTATTGATTTCTATATAATTTATAGATATAAAAGATTTTTCTAATAGAAAATGAACATGCAAAAGGGTTTCGTCATTTTGTCCAAAATCATTGACAATATCGGACAAATTTGAGGTGAATTTTAATTTTATCATTGTTATTGTTTTTTGCTAAATCATGATGATGACTTCACTTGTGAATTATAATTTGCAGCCATATATTGACTGGACAAGGAAGAGAATAATCAATCTTGTACCAGTTCAAGGAGATTATTTTAGGTTACAATTAAATTGATTGTTTTGACTTTTTAAAATAAATTGCTGATACTTTAGAATAAAATAGTCACTATAAAAACAAACAAAATTTTAAATAGTCAACTAGCTTTATTTAAGTATTTATGTAGTGCATACTTTTTCAAGAAAACATGTCTAACCTCATTTCATTTTTTTTACTCAGCTACTTGTTGGGCAATCCAAATTGTTGATTTAATTGCCAACAAAGTAAAATTGGTAAGAGGTGGGAAACTACAGAAGTTTTCAAGCCAACAAATACGGAGAATATGACTATGATCTTCTGTTTCAATTCATTACCGATAACGGTGTTGTCCTTGAAAAGGACTATGCTCCTTATAGAGGAGAAAAAGGCCCACCCCAAGCTGTAAGAGAGGTAAGATTCTCTTTTAATAAATAGGAAGAAAGAATTAGTGAGCTAATATTTTTTTTTTTTTTTAATAATTAGTTAGCTAATATTAGAGAATCTAACATTAGATTCTTCTTATTTTTCTTAGGGATCATGAAGGATATACACCAATGACTTCTATAAGCTTCCTGCAAATGAAAATTTCATTATCAAAACACTATTTCGTCATCCATTCAGCGCGATTATAGTAGTTGATAAGGCATTTCAAAGCTACCATAAGGTATGTGTTTTATTACTTTCATTTTGCATATTTTAGTATCATCTTATCTTTTTATTTATTTGTGCAGGGTGTCTACTTTGAATCAACACGCATTCCAAAGAGAGAGGAAATGGCTAATCAAGTGTTTCATGATGTGCTTATGGTTGGCTACAGAGACTTCGATGGAAGAAGAGTTTTTAAATTTAGAAACACTTGGGGTACCAACTGGGGTGATAACGGCTATGGGTATATTCATATCAATGAATATCGCAAAGAGGTAGTTGGGTTTATTAATACGGGATATTTCCCAATTATTGACGGTAAATGACATCATCATACGTTAGGTAATTATATTAAAATTGAATTTTATATGTTGATTTTTATTTTTGTGACATTGTGGTGTTTCTCCTCTAATAGATACAAATATGACATTTTCAGGTTGTGTAATGCCTGCCAGGAGGAGCAACTCAACCTAGTACAACTTTTTTGTCAGGCTTGAATTGTGAAATTAAGTGATCTGATCCTAAGCTGCTTGAGAATGGCTCTTTTCATTTGCAACTTACATTATGCTACAGTAATGTAGTTAGGAATTGAGTGTGTTGTGGTAACACAATGAGAAGGAATTACACAACTTGAAAATGTAATTTCTGTAATTTCTTAAGATATTCTTAGCCACCATAACACACTTGAGTATATTGTCAAAAAAAGAAGAGGGAGATTATTATTCTTAACTACACTGTTGTAGCATAATGTTAGCTGCAAATGAAAAGAGTCATTCTCAAACAGCTTAGTATCAGATCACTTAATATCACAATTCAAGCTTGTCTATCTAGCATGCAAGTCTAAGTTTGACTACACTTAGGTAAGTAATGGAAATTACATGTCTTGGTATGATTAATTATAACTTCATCAATGACTTTTGACATTTGATCAGTTGTACTTTAGACCCATTTATAAGGGAAATAACAAAAAAGTTGTACTAGGTTGAGTTGCTACTTCTTGCAGGCATTAGACAACCTGAAAATGTCATATTTGTATCTATTAGAGGAGAAAAACCACAATGTCACAAAAATAAAAATCAATATATTAAATTCAATTTTAATATAATTAGCTGACGTATAACGATGACATTTACCATCCATCAATAATTGGGAAATATCCCGTATCAATAAACCCAGTTACCTCATCGCGATATCCATTTATATGAATATATTCATAGCCATTATAGCCCCAGTTGGTACCCTAAGAGTTTCTAAACTTAAAGACTTTTTTTCCATTGAAATCTTCATAGCCAACAACAAGCAATTCATGATACTCTTGCTTAACTTCTTCCTCTTCATTTGGAATGCGCAATGATTCAAAATAGATACCCGGCACAAATAAATAAAACAATAAGATAATACTAAAATGTAGAAAAACGAAAGTAATAAAATACATACCTTATGGTACGTATCAAAGGACTCATCAACTACTATATTCGCGCTAAATGGATGATGAAATAGAGTTTTAATAATGAAATTTTCATTTGGAGGAAGTTTATAAAAGACATCAATGTATAGCTTTGATGATCCCTAAGAAAAATAAAAAATCTAATGTTAGATTCTCTAATATTAGCTAACTAATTCTTTCTTCTTATTTATTAAAAAAGAATCTTACCTCTCTCACTGCTTGGGGTAGCCTTTTTCTCCTCTATAAGGAGCATAATCATTTTCAAGGACAACACCATTATTAGTAATGAATCGAAACAGATTATTATATTCATAGTCTTTGTTGCATGAAACATGATCTATGATGTGTTGGCTTGAAAACTGCCGTAGTTTCCAATCTCTTACCACTTTTACTTTGTTGACAATTAAATCAACAATTTGGACTGCCTAACAAGTGGCTAAGTAAAAAAAATGAAATGAGGTTGGATATGTGTTCTTGAAAAAGTATGTACCACATAAATACTTAAAGAAAGCTAGTTGAATATTTAAAATTTTGTTTGTTTTTATAGTGACTATTTTACTCTAAAGTATCAGCAATTTATTTTAAAGAGTCAAAACAATCAATTTAATTGTAACCTAAAATAATCTCCTTGAACTAGTACAAGAATGATTATTCTCTTCCTTGTCCAATCAATATAGGGCTGCAAATTATAATTCACAAGTGAGGTCATCATCATGATTTAGCAAAAAACAATAACAATGATAAAATTAAAATTCACCTCAAATTTGGCCGATATTGTCAATGATTTTGGACAAAATGACGAAACCCTTTTGCATGTTCATTTTCTATTAGAAAAATCTTTTATATCTATAAATTATATAGAAATCAATAATAACAACATATCTCTTACAACAAAATCCTACTACATATAAATTATCAATGACGATTCACTACATAATAACTCTTTCCTTTCATACATTATAAGAAAACCCTTCATTTTACCATTCATATATATATATATATATGACAAGACCATTAGCTGAAATCAAAGCAAGATACTAAATCAGTTAATCCTAACATTATCATATCCGACTCTAGTCAACCATATTTAATATTGGAAAATTTGGTCTTTGTTAACCACAATTACTATTGGAGCCCTCTAAGAAAACAATCACATGATCTCTTCCAATAATCACTCTTTTGTATAATTGATTGTACATTATACTATTCTTACTATGTAGAGACTTAAAGACTTTTTGTATTATATAAGGAAGACCATTATACTTGAGGAATCGACAAGTCGACAACTTACACAAAAATGGTACTTGGGAACTAGTTGAGTTACCTAAAGGGAAAAAGATAGTGGGTTGCAAGTGGGTGTATACAGTTTAGCATAAAGCAAATGGGTCCATAGAGAGGTATAAGGTTAGACTGGTTGCAAAAGAGTTCACTTAGACCTACATGATTGATTGTCATGAGACATTTACTCTAGTGGCCAAAATGAATTCCATACACATCCTTCTATCATTAGCAGCTGATTTGAGTTGGACTCTGAATCAACTTGAACCATTAATACAATAAAAGTCCTGAGTTGTTTGATGTTTGAGTGATAGACTTCTATTACCTCTTAAAAGGTAAACTGTAACGTCTTTGTCCTCTTTTGCAGCGGAAGCCCCACAACGTTTTGTCCCTAGTCCGGACTTACCATCTCTTAGGCCCGGCCCTCAACGGATTTACCATCCCCAGAGCACGTCCCCCATGTGTAGAACCTTGGACCTTTAAATCCATTGAATTCTACACATGAGTACCATTAAGCTGGACCTTTAAATCCATTGAATTCTACACATGAGTATCATTAAGCTATATGGAGGACGCGCTCTGGGGATTGTAAATCTGTTGAGGGCCGGGCCCAAGAGATGGTACGTCCGGACCAGAGACAAAGCCTTGAGGGGCTTCCGCTGCCAAAGAGGACAATATGTGGTGAAGGGAGGTGATATCCTTCGCAATACCCAAACACGTTTTTTGTAACGTCCCTGGCCCTGATACCAACCGACGTACTACTCAATATTATCCTCTTTGACAGCGGAAGCCCCTCAAGGTTTTGTCCCTGGTCCAGACTTAGTGTCTCTTGGGCCCGACCTTCAACAGATTTATCATCCCCAGAGCGCGTCCCCCATTTAGCCTAATGGTACTCATGTGTAGAATTCAATGGATTTAAAGGTCTATATAGGGGACACGCTCTGAGGATGCTAAATCCGTTGAGGGCCGGGCCCAAGAGACGGTAAGTCCAGACCAAGGACAAAACCTTGAGGGGCTTCCGCTGCCAAAGAGGACAATATGTGGTGAGGGGAGGTGATATCCATCCGAATACCCAAACGCATTTTTTGTAACGTCCCTGGCCTTGATACCAACCGACGTACTACTCAATATTATCTTCTTTGGCAATGGAAGCCCCTCAAGGTTTTATCCCTGGTCCGGACTTACCGTCTCTTAGGCCCGGCCCTCAATGGATTTACCATCCCCAGAGTGCGTCCCCCATATAGCCTAATGGTACTCGTGTAGAATTCAATGGGTTTAAAGGTCCAAGGTTCTACACATGGAGGACGCGCTCTGGGAATGGTAAATCCGTTAAGGGTCGGGCTCAAGAGACGGTAAGTAAGGACTAGGGACAAAACCTTGAGGGGCTTCCGCTACCAAAGAGAACAATATTGAGTAGTACATCGGTTGGTATTAAGGCCAAGGACGTTACATAAACTAAGAAACTCAACTCAACGACAAGCAAGGCATTTGCTCTTACCAAACAAAAGAAGTAAAGAACACATAGAAAGCAAACCCCAATGCCAAAATTACAGCAGCAGCCACCACCTTCAAAAAGAGGGGGGAAAAAAAACACTCCAAAAAATAATATTTTGGACAACAACAAAATGCTCACCACTTAAAAAGAAATAGAAAAAAAAAAATTTAAATTAAACCTGAAGTCTGAAAGCTGAAGATGTCAGAAAAGAATGCAAACACAGAATTGGTACATAATTCTTTTTTTTCTTTTTTTGGATGAATCAGTAAGAATTTTAATGCAAATACAGAAAATTACACCAACCATTTAGGCTTAACAACCAGCAAACAGAGAAAACACTCTGCTATCACAAACCCATACACAACATTGCAGTGCAGTCAGGTATATTCCTACCAAAACCTGACATTACTAAAAACATTATAATCTCAGAAAAGGATCCAGCCCAGCCCAGCCCAAGACAGAAACCCCAGAACTGGGGGAGAGCAACAGCTCTCAATACTGTACAAACCAAACCAACAAGCAGCTATTGCAGCAGACCATTTCATCTATAGCCAACTAAACAAGTCACTAATTCAAGTTATATGATGTAACATTCCATATAGAAAATTGTCAAACATTAAATTATTATCCTTCTATATTCAACCAAAAATTATTATCCTTCTTACCTTGTAAACAGATCCAAAACCACCTTCACCAAGCTTCTTGTTGATTGCAAAGTTGTCAGTGCATTGTGGATAGGTCTAAGAAAGGGAGCTCAAGGTCTTCCATTTAGCTTTCATTATTCTGAAGACCGATAATTGCATTCCTCTCTGTTTTTACTGAAATAGAAAAGAAATTTAGAAGAAAAAAAAAAACAGAGGACTAAGAATCATTATAAGAACTGAGATATTCAAAAGAGGAAAAAAATGGTATAAGACCTAAGATATGAAGGAAACCAAAAACATATTTAGATTAAAGACATTTCAGTTGAGCTAAAATAATAACCAAACTCTCTGATTACTAATCTTGTATCATAAAAGCATTAATCTTTTTCATGTACGATCTAAGTTGGACTCTGAATCAACTTAAAGTAAAAAATGTCTTTCTCCATGGTGACTTGGAAGAAGAGATTTATATGGATGTTCCTCTAGGTTTTAGGAGTTCCTCAACTCATGGGAAGGTATGTAGATTGAAGAATCATTGTACGAATACTAACAAACACCTAGAACCTAGAGTTTAAACGGTTTAGTTAGGCCATGCGAGAGTACAAATATAGACAGGCTAGAGTGATCACACCTTATTTATCTAGCACTCATCTCAGGGTAAGGTTACTATCCTTATTGTATATGTTGATGACGTATGGTAGTAACATGTGACGATCTTGAAGTCAAGAGATTAAAAGCATATTTGAAGTATTTTGTGGGTATCGAAGTAGCAAGGTCCAAGTAAAGCATATTTATATCTCTTTGAAGAAACAAGAATGCTGGGTTGTAAGACCTATGACACTCCAATAGAACAAAATCATAGACTAGATGAAGATCAAAGAGATGTACTGGCTCATAAAGGGAGGTACCCATGCTTAGTTGGAAGATTGATCTATCTGTCACTTTCGTTTGGATATTGCCTATTCTGTCATTGTAGTTAGCCAATCCATGAATGCACCACGAGAATCCCATATGGATGATGTCTACTGTATTCTTCGACATATGAAACTAGCTCCAAGTAAAGGATTGCTCTTTTCTAGTCATGGTCAAAAGCCTATACAGATTCAGATTGGGCTCACTTTATTACTGATAGAAGATCTACCTCGGGGTATTGTACCGTTGTGGAAGGTAATTTGATCACTGGGAGAAGTAAGAAACAGGCTTGTAGCCAGATCTAGTATAGAGACAAAATTTGGAGCAATGGCCTATGGTATTTGTGAGCTTCTTTGGGTGAAGTTAATGTTGAAAGAATTGGGGTTTAATACTATGGAACCTATGAGATTGTATTGCGACAACAAGGCAACTATTAACATTGCTCATAATCCTATACAACATTTTAGGACTAAGCATGTTGAGATTGACTGAAACTTCATCAAGGAGAAGCTAGATGATGGTGTTATATGCACTCTATTTGTGAAGACTGGGGACCAACTAGCATACCTCTTAGCTAAAGGAGGCTCCAGTAGAGTCTTTCAACCAATTTTAAGCATGTTGGGCATGTTGGGAATATTAGCCAATATTCCTAGAATCCATGGGAGCGAAAAAATAAAATATTTGTACAAGAACACGTCAAGAAAAATTAACACACATAGCACAACACAGAGAATTTACGTGGTTCAGCAACATGCCTACATCCACCAGAGACTTCAGGGAGAAAGTTTCACAATAATAGGGAGATTACAATGTTTGGCTTAAAAGCACTCTCTCTAAGCCCAAAACCTATGTACACCCAAGTGCACTCTCACACATAAAGAATAAAACACTCAGAACACTATCTCTTTTTATTCTTCTTCTTGTGTGACACTCCCATTGGAAACTCTTTGCTGCTCTCTGCAGCACTTCTGTTCTGCACACAATTGCAACACTCTCCCTCCAACGTAGCTCTCTCTTTGAATTACATTTTTGCTCTCCTTGGCTGTCTCTACAGATTTCTCTTGGTGCTTCTCTGCACACTTTTGCACTCAGCACATTGCACACTTTTGCACTCAGCACATAACACACTTTGGTTGTTGCTATCTCCATTCATTTTATAGAGAAATTGCCCTCTCTTTCTCTTTTGCACATTTTGCGGCCAAAGATATCCAAATCTACAAGTAGCCAACTTGTATGACTTTTGGAGATTCATGGGTTATTATCCCATGTCACATATGCAGTTAATTCAAACCACCTAGCTTGTCAATTACCTTTAATGAGCTTGTGCCACTAAGTCAATATTTCCTTATATTTGTGCAGCTTACTTTCGGCTAAAGTGAGAACCAATTTCTTAAAGTAGTCGACATGTAAGACTTGTAGGAACATATGAGTTACAATGCCATATGTCTCCACCTACGTGCAATACATGCACCCTTTTCTTCTTTCTTTCAAATATAGGCCACAATTGTTGACTAAGTAAACATGAGCAATAATCCCATGTTATGATGCCTCCACCTACTTGCTCTTTCTTTCAAATATATGCCACAATTGTTAACTAAGTAAACATGAGATTATTGTCCATATTTACTTAGTCAACAATTGTGGCTCATATTGAAAGAAGAAAAGGGTACATATATTGCGCGGAGGTGGAGACATATTACTTAGTCAACAATTATGGCTCATATTTGAAAGAAGAAAAGGGTGCATGTATTGCACATAGGTGAAGGCATATGGGATTGTAACTCATATGCTCCTACAAGTCTTACATGTCGGCTTCCTTAAGAAATTGGTTCTCACCTTAGCCGAAGGTAAGCTGCACAAATATAGACAATTGTTGACTTAGTGGCACAAGCTCATTAAAGGTGATTGACAAGCTAGGTGGCTTGAATTAATTGCATAGGTGGCTTGAATCACATGGGATAATAACCCATAAATCTCCAGAAGTCATACAAGTTGGCTACTTATAGATTTGAATATCTTTGGCCGGAGATTGTACTAATAAGATGTTAAAATTGTGTGTGCACTTTCGGTTGGCATTTATTAAAGTTGATATAAAGCCTATTATAAATATAAGCTTTGTACATGAGAAGAATAAGGAGCAGCAGTAGGAACAAAAAAGAAGAGATTGTCTCAGTGTTGTCCTTCTGTAAGTGCTGCGTGAGAGAAAAAATAGAGAGAATATTTCTCTGGTATTATTCTTTAGCACAAAGAGCTTATTGGGTGTATTTGGGGTTTGGGTTTGTGAGAGTGTTTTCATGCCACATTTGTAATCTCCCAACTTTATAGTGAAAGATCGCTGCAACTCTGTGGACGCAGCCCTAGTGGTGAACCACGTAAATTTTTGTGTCGTGTGAATTTTTCTTTTATGTGTTCTTCTTCATTTTGCATCTCACAAAGTTCTAGGAATATTGTTTTTTATTCCTAACAACTGGTATCAGAGCATAGGTTCGAGTGGAAGCAATGACCAGAGAAGAAGGAAAGGTATCTGGAATCGAAAAGCGAAAAATAAAATATTTGTTGGAGATAAACACGTCAAGAAAAAATTCACACGCACATCACAACACAGAGAATTTACGTGATTCGGCAACATGCCTACATCCACCAGAGACTTCAAGGAGAAAGTTACACAATAATAGGGAAATTACAATGTTTGGCTTAAAAGCACTCTCTCTAAGCCCAAAACCCATGTACACCCAAGTGCACTCTCACACATAAAGAATAAAACACTCAGAACACTCTCTCTTTTTATTCTTCTTCTTATGTGGCACTCCCATTGGAAACTCTTTGCTACTCTCTGCAGCACTTCTGTTCTGCACACAATTGCAACACTCTACCTCCAACGTAACTCTCACTTTGAACTACATTTTTGCTCTCCTTGGCTGTCTCTACAGCTATCTCTTGGTGCTTCTCTGCACTCATTTTATAGAGAAATTGCCGTGACAATTTCTCTCTCTCTTTCTCTTTTTCACATTTTGCAGCTAAAGATATCCAAATCTACAAGTAGCCAACTTCACCAAGCTTGTAAACAGATTCAAAACCACCTTCACCAAGCTTCTTGTTGATTGCAAAGTTGTCAGTGGCACCAGCTAATGTGGATAGGTCTAAGAAAGGGAGATCTCGAGCACCATCCAAGGTGAACTTCTTCATCTGGACAGCGGCTCTTGGTAAGATCCTAACGACGGATAATCTTCGTAAAAGGAGATTATACGTTCTTGATTGGTGTGGCATGTGCAAAAGGGATGGAGAATCCGTTGACCATCTCCTTCTCCATTGTTCACTCGCGCAAGAAATTTGGGATTTGGCTTTTTCCATGTTTGGGGTGATTTGGGTAATGCCTAGAAGGGTGATGGATTTACTGCATTGCTGGCCTAAATTAAACAGACAGACAGTAGGGGAGATTTGGGGGTTGATTCCTCATTGTATTATGTGGTGTTTGTGGCGAGAGAGAAATGCTCGGTGTTTTTAGGGTTGTGAAATGCCAATTCAAGATTTGAAGAAGTTTGTCCTCAACACCATTTGGGAATGGGCAGCTGCCCAGGGTCTTGTGTCCGGTTACTCTATTGTTAGATTTTATAGGCACATGTTCTTTTACTTTGTAATGCTGACATATCTGCTGTACACACTTTGTGTACAGGGATTTTGTCCCCTTTTTATTTAATGAAATTTTACTTATCAAAAAAAAAAAAAGAAAGGGAGCTCAAGGTCTTCCATTTAGCTTTCATTATTCTGAAGACCGATAATTGCATTCCTCTCTGTTTTTACTGAAATAGAAAAGAAATTTAGAAGAAAAAAAAAAACAGAGGACTAAGAATCATTATAAGAACTGAGATATTCAAAAGAGGAAAAAAAAAGGTATAAGACCTAAGATATGAAGGAAACCAAAAACATATTTAGATTAAATACATTTCAGTTGAGCTAAAATAATAACCAAACTCTCTGATTACTAATCTTGTATCATAAAAGCATTAATCTTTTTCATGTACTATAAACTTGAACAATGAGATTACTATGAAAATGAATACAATATGACAAGAGTTGTGCATGTATATATGTGATTTCAAAGAAAACAAGGTAGTAATACTATTAACAAAAACAAACTATACTAATCAAACTTGCAAAACTTTCAAAATTCAAGGTGTCGAGTCCAGGAAAAATCTAATAAATACCTTGCTATTCTAATTATCATTCCTATAGATTTCTACTACAATGAGTACCTTCGCTATAGAGATATGTCCACTGGGAACTCAACCCAGACCCAGAATCCAATATCTTCAATTATGCTTCACAAAACAGCAAGCTTGAGATGGTCTTTCAACCCAGACTCAGACCCAGACCCGGACCCTACAGGTGATGATCGGCGGGGACGGAGTGAGCTGGTGAGGTGAGAGAGAGTGAGGGAGCGAGAGAGAAAATACCTTCAGGTTTGAGGGTTTTCCAACGAGGTGAGAGCCCGATCTCTTCAGCACCGGTGAGGGGGCACGAGTTTGCCGGCGTACAAGCGTCGGTGAGAGAGAGAGAGAAAGGAGTTTCGAGAGAAACTGAAGAGATGGAGAGGAGAGAGAGAGAGAGGAGGGTTTTGAAATTTTTTGAAATGGCTGGCTCATTCACTTCCCGCTGGTGTTGAAAAATTCTAACGGTAAAGTTGTCTTTTTAACTTTTGGTGAGCTGAAAAACTTTGAAACCGTTAGATTAAATGAACGGCTGAGATCAAACGAATTGCAACCCTACAATACCAAAAGATATTACTTGCGATCTCAATCAGAATAAACAACAAAACAACAGAGTGTGATCAAAAAGCTTTCATCGTCTCATTGGCGGAGCTATGAGTTGGCTAGCCCAGCCTGACTTTTAAAAAAAATAAAAATTATACCTATATTTTTTAAATAAAAAAATATTAGCCCACCCAAAAGAAACAAAGCAAATAATGGGTTTTAAAACATACAAAACATTTAATTAAAAAGAAAAAATCAGGAAAAGTGGACTCAAAGAGACACCATTGATCTTAAAGAGAGAGAGAGAGAGTCATAAACAATTATGGTTTGATATATACAAATGGTCTACCTTTTCAGAATTAGTGCAATAGAGTAGAGAGAGCTCCCGCGAGACAAGCATCTCAATTCTCAAGTTCGTAGTTCATATATTATGTAACAGGGTGGACTTGGAGATAGATCACAACCACAGGAATGAAGATCTAAGAGAGACTTGAGTTACTGAGCATTCTCATCCGGCTGGAAGTGTAAAGTACATAAAAAATATATAAAAAAAAAGAGGGTAAAAATACAATTTTGGCCCATGGGAGTGTTTTCATTTTGGTCCTTATATTTTAAAAAATTTCAATTGAGTCTTTATGTTTTTCAACCGCTCTCAATTAATTCCTTGACGTCATCTCCGTTAAAAATATGCTTACGTGATTTACGGAAAATGACCTGACGACCATTTTTTTGCCAACTTAGCAACTAACAAATAATAAATAAATAAATAAAACTAAATATTAATTTCTCAATTAAAATAAAATAAAATAACAAAACAAAATGAAACTCAAAGTTCTTATTTTCTCTTTCGTTTTCTTGGCAGCCAAACACCAAACAATATTAAACCCAAATTGTAATTGCAACAACAATATGAATAAAATCCAAGTCTAATGACTAACCCCATTTCAAAGTGTAACAAAATAAAAACAAAACCATGAAAAAGTTCAATCACATAAACAAAACTAGTTCAAAGAATTGAAACAAAAATACATTGCCAAGAACACTGGGTTTTGAGGTTTGAAGAACCAAGAACACAAGTTATAATGCCAAAAACCTAAGCTCACCCAACCCATCCATTCCCAAATCAAACACATATTTCACATCGTGGGTCAGCCATAATGCCAAAAATCAACCCAATCATCTCAAATCCACCACACACAGAGCAAAATCAAAGTCCCATAGTTACCCATTTCACCACCGTGAAACCCAAGACTCAAACCCCCATATTGGCTCACCTGACCACCCAAAGCTTGGAGTCACAACCCACGATTTCTCCGAGGTTATTATCAGCAACACATCATCGCCACGTCCGAAGATGATGGAGGCTCGAAATCCACTGCCATTGTCTCGATCTCACCTTACACAGAGTTCATTTTCGATCTCACCTCGCCGAGCATCGTGTTCGAGCTCACCCATAAGCTCTGCAGGTTCAACCAAGGGCGGCCGAGCATCGTGTTTGAGCATCTTTTCTCTGATGTGGAAAATGATGGGAAACTCGGGGTTTGGGTTTTGTTGGTGATAGATTCTAGGATTTGGGCTTTGTTATTGTGTATACTGGATCTTTTATTTTCACCAATCTATGTAATTAGAAACATTTAGTACTGGGGTTAGTGGTGGAGACTGGAGAGAGAGATTTAGAGAAAAGGAATTGCGGTGAGAAATCGGTGAGGAATCAGAACATAGGAGAGAGAAAAGAAAAAAAATAAATAAGAGAAGGGAAAGTAGAAAAGGAAAAAGAAAAAAAAAGAGAAAAAAAAAAAAAAAAAACGCGTGGCTGCTGAGGTGGTTTTATTAAATATTTTTTATTATATTTAAATGACACAATTAGCACCTCAACAATTTCTGTCTACACGTAAACAGATTTTTAACAGAGATGACATGATGTCAAGGACTTATTTGAAAGCGGTTTAAAAACATAAGGATTCAATAAAAAATTTAAAATATAAAGACTAAAATAAAAATACCTCCAAAGTATAAGGACCAAAAATATATTTTTGCTTAAAAAAAAGTTGAAGCTTATGTGGGTAGGCGGGGTAGTTGAAGCATTAAAGATGGGAAGATTTTTAAAGCAAAAGTGGCAAGTTTTTATTTTTGTTAGTCAAAAGAGTGTCACGTATAGATTTTTTTTTTTTTTTAAGAATAGCACTAAGTTGAGAGTGTCAACTGAATGACAATTCTATTGAACATAAATGTTAATTAATTATAAATACACAAGTAATAAACTTATACAATATAAAGAATAATATAAACATTTCTAATCTCTTGTTAATTTGGTATTTATTAATTAATTCTTGATTTCTAAATCATTCATATTAAAATATAAATAATATTCTTTTTTTTAATAGTTGAGAAGTAGAGTATAAAATTTGCATCATGTCAAATTTATCTATTTTCCTTTTAAAAATTTCTATGATTCTTTAACATATATCATCATTTTTTATCCTACTCTCAAGGAAAAGTAAAATCTTACAATCCCCGATCCAATTCACGGAATCCCCTCATCGTTCCTATGGAATTCTAGATTTTAACAACCTATTAGGCAACATTTTTTTTAAAAAAAGGAATATATTTTTTATTAAATAAAATTCTCTCATACCATTGAGATTTACTTAATACTTACCGCCTATCTCAAAATATTTTTCTCTCTGCCCCTTATTCGTCTAGAAGCTCTCTTTTTCTGTTTCGAGTTTTGCCGTTGAGGTGAGAATCAAAAGAGCTCAGGTACACAGAGTTATTTATGACACCATGTTGATAAATTTTGATTTTTTTTTTTTGGTGTGGCTTCTGAATGAAATGTGAAAATGAGTTTGTGAGAAAGTTGGCTATAAATCAGTATCATAGGATAGAAATGTGAACGAATCCAACCTTTTTTAGGTTGGGAGTTGAGACTTGACTCAATCAATGAAGTGTCTTAGTTTAAGTTCTGTTTTTGTTTTTTTTTGTTTTTAAAAAAAAAAAAAAAAAAAGAGTCAAATCCAGGTAAGTTATTCTATATATGAAGGCTCATTAGATATACCTTCAATGTAAAATTTATTAGACCATCTGTAGAAGCTAAATCAGATTTTAGTCAAAATCAAAAACCCAATTTTTTAATATAATCTCCAACAAAATCTATACTTTTTCTCCACTTCAATTAAATATTATTTATGTATTTTTTGTTTCTATTTAAATATTCATTCTTCCACTTTCATAAGCCATCAGCTACCAAAAATCTCCACCGACAACACACAACCACTACCATAGCCCAAGTCTAGTACCAAGAGTTGGTGGCCCATATATCCAAACAACCACACCCATACAAATTAACCAAAAAAATAAATTCTAATGTGAGCTATTACCGGTTGGTTTAATCATTTATGCAGCCTCTATTGTCTAAACAAAAAAAAGAATTCTGAACCCTTTACTAATCCATTTGGTGATCACGAAATTTATTGTTTTATTTTATTTTATTTTTAATATGGTCACGGGATTTATTTTTACTCGTGTGGCTTGAAATTAGTTACATAATATCCAATAGGTAAGAGAAAAAAGAATTCAACCAAAGCCTATACGAAAGATGGGCGGTTGTGGGCCTATCTAACCCAAATCAGTTTGGCAAAGGAGTCAAGATGTTGGCTTTGCAATACACATGGGCTTTTGGGCCTTTTGACTTGTGATATGATAGTCCACCATATGGAAACAAAGAAAGAAGCTGTTGCACTGGCAACTTCTCTACATCTCTACAGTTTCTCCTTTTCACGAAACAAACACACCTAAGTAAAAATATTAAATTATAAACTATAATGTTTTTGGTGTTGTTTGCCCTTAAAGTAAAGTACTTAAATTCAAAATAGAAATAGAAAAATCTACTTTCGGTGCCAGTTACCTCGACAAATAAGGTCAAACTTAAGTATAAGTTTTTAAGTGTTGTGTTTTAGGTTCTCCAAATTCAAACATATGATTGTATTGAATTTAATTATCTTTGAAAAGATAACAATGTTGTGTTGTATTTTTTTTTTTTTTATAATCTTGGGTATTTGGGCCAACATTCCATAGATATGCGCACCTCGACTAATCTTAGGGGATACACATGCAACACTCTACTAGCATGTGTACCATGATAGATGCAAGGTTTTATCTTAGATAGATGGTCTTGATATTGAACAATATTTGTGTTGTATTGATAAATACAAATATACAATTATGTATTTGCATTTGATTCAATAAATTAAGGTAACTTATTGTGTTTTATTTAGATTGTGGTGGCTTACTGTGAATTCAACTGCTCTTAACTAAAAAAATGAATTTTGTGAATTACAGAAACAACTCGCCCTACTAGGGTCACTCTTCCTCGGACTAGTTGGAAGAGCTGAGAAAATGGCATATTGAAGTTACACTTATCATGGTTGAATACTCATTTGATTCCAACATTCCTTTCATACAACTAAATCATTTATAGTTGATGAAGGAAATTAAAGTTCCAGAACAGCTTATTAAAATAGAGTAAGACTCCGTTGTTACTAATGATATGGATATTAGCATTGCTACATATCTCATGCAAGAGTCCATTACCTTGCAATTTATGTGTTAAGGAGAATCATCTTTTAGGGAGATGAATTCAATCTCATTAAGCCTTCGCAAATTCAATGTATCCATCCTGATCCTTGGACAATCGGTTCCATAATTGAAGTCATCTTTTTGTAGTAAGTTTGATTGCTTGAATGCTTCTTTTGTGTTTAGAAATTAATAAGGGTAAAATGCACTAAGACTCCTTAAACTTTTCATATTAATGCAGTAAGACCCTTTTAAATTTTTTCCTCCTCTAATTTAGTACATAAACTTTGGTATTGTTAGAAATAGACTCCATAAAAAGGTTTTACTACAACAATATAAAAGTTCAGGAGGTCTTAACACATTTTACCTAATTAATAAATTGTTACAAGAATATAAAGTAATTACACAGAATAGTCAAAACTTTCCTACACTTTTACGATGGTATAAGTAATTTTGTACAAAAGTAACAATTTCCTTCCATATTGGACAAAAAAGGAAAATTAGTGGAACTTACGAAAGCTCTTCCCTCCATCTTTCCATCAACTTATTTGGAGTGGGGATTAAAATTTCTAATTAGTCTAGTCTAAGTGTGTATATGAGCTCGAACCCACACCCTCAAAAGAAGTGTATGAAAACATAATGTTACAAGAAAATCCCGAAATTGCCGTCTTCTTGCTTGTGGCTCTCTTCCTAGTGAAGATTTTTTTCTCTCTCTTATAGTTCACCCTAAAAACCTTCTCTTGTTTATCCTATAACTAAAGGAAAAGAATTTAGTTTTTCTTTGTACTCTCAGTCTCTCTCACACATGTTGTTCTCTCTATTTTTTCTTTTTATTATGGCTTACGCCGTACCCTCTTTTTTTTTGTAAGAATCTATTCTTATTTAGATATGGTAAGAATAAACTTTTCTTGTACACTAAAAAAACCCAAATATATAACCAAATTAAGGTAATCAAATTGAAATAGAAATTTGAAGCAAATTCACGAATGGTACAAATTAAACTAATCAAAGTGATAAATATAAGGGAAAAAGGGATTAAAATTCTCATCTTTATTTTCTTTTTTATGTTGTGGGCAGATCCAAGTGAATTGTACGTGAAGTTCAAATATAAGAGTTCACCTCAAATATTAAAAATTTAAAACTCATTGAAATGCGTTGACTTTTTGTAACTTCTACATATTAGGTAAGACTTACTGTAAATCAAAAGGTAATAAGTCTAGAAGCACATAAGATTTCATAAAAAAATTTATAATTATTATGTGTCAAGATGTGAATGATTGATAATAAATTAATATTAATGGTAAATTTAAATAAAAACTAATAAAAATATATCAACTCAACTTTTATGAAAAATATTATACATATATTATTACTCCATCAAGTGATGAAAAATCTACTAAGGAATAGCAAACCTCATATATGACTGGTTATTCAACGTGACCCACTTAAATTACTCAACTAGTTACGGGTTGCTCTCTGAGTCACTGGTGGTTAAAGTATTGCTACCTCAGGTTAGGCTGGCCTTCCCACTCTTTTCGTTACCGATTTTAGCAGTAATAGAAACTTTCAATGTCAACCTAAAAAAGTTTGCCTTGACCAAATAAAGACAAGTAAGTATATGTTCAGTTAACTAGACCTGATTTCGAATTTACTTTGTGGTTGGTTCAAGTCTATTCAGTTATAGCCTTATAGGTTTACCTTAACTGGACGAACAAAAAGTTCACCTAATTTCAGCTGAGGGGGCCTTTTATTTTGGAGGTAGTGCTTTTCTTGAATTTTTTTTTTTTTTTTAAATGAAAAATAAAAAAATCCAAATCGGGTCCAGTCGTGAAGTACTAAATTAGTCTAATCATTTTTTTTTTTTTTTTTTTTTTTTTTTGCTGAATAGTCTAATCAACTTTTCAGTTGAGCTTGGTGTTCACTGACACTTCGCCAAAGTAATTATTATTTATTTTATTTTTTTAAATGTGAGTGGTATTTGAATTTCCTAACTATGTCTATGACATACATGCACATAAGAAGATTTCCTTTACTAATCAAAAAAAGAAGAAGAAGATTTCCTTTAATTTTAGGTGTAGTGAACTAGTGACTAGTGAGTGTATACATTAAGATTCGTGACAAGCTAACAACCTCTTTCCACTTCCGAAGCTTGATGATGGGCCCACAGTACTAGGGTCCTTGAACTTGCCCATATTAGTCACTATTCCTCTAATCCTACTCCACCAAATTATGTGATCCTCAATCTAAATTGGAAAAATGACACTATCCATTTTGTTAATATGGGACCCTAAGGAGTCATCTTCGCTTTCCTAGTTCATGCATACTCTAAGAGACAAGCAAAGACTTAGTCAAAAGGGGGTCGAAGAAGGAAGATTGAGTAGGGAGGAGAAACAAAAGTGGCTTTAAAGGTTCACAAGCTCTTATCATTTAGCTAAGTTGGAGAACCCACATTGCCCCATCTTTTTTGGGCACGATATGGCCCATTCAGGCTGTTCTCCTCTCCCCCCAATTTCAAGGATGCAATGCATCTATCTCTTCTCTTTCAATGAAAATTTTAATAATTAAAATAAAAAAAAATCACAATCTTTCCTATAATTTCTTCTCTCCAATCATTCACTTCAGGAATTGGCAACATCCATGAGATTTTATGTATTCATCTATAATTTGTGGGATCCATACAAATGCCTTTTGTTCACTTGGATTTGCCAAGTGACTTGTCATATTATAAAAACTTGTTGCCCCTTGATGTGAGTCTTTAAGAGTGTATCCCTATCACCTATAGTCTCATGGGCCATGCTCATTTTAGTTCCAAAATAGATTAGTATTTACCGACAAAGTGTTATTTTATTCAAGTTTGTTGCTAATAATTTCGTGGCCATTGACCCTACACGACATGGGATACTAAACAACCAGTGATGGAAGCAGGTTGTTTTGGTATCAATGGAAGATAGCAATTGGAATTTACGCCCATCCTAATTACATTTGAAAATTTGTATTCTAGATTTGCCTCAAGAGAAAAGTGAATTTTTTTTGTTCCTTAGATGGATAAGAACGAGGAAGGATGTATGGCGTGCAATGAACCCTATCAAGATTGATAACATAAATAACATGTAATGATTTTCTAAACGGAGAAGAATAATCTTCATTTGAAATGAATTCATTTCATAATTCAAATTAAATATTATAAATTTAATCGTGTATATAAATTGTCATGTTATTTAAAAATCTTAACTTTTTTTTTTCGTGCTTATCCTAATTGTTGGTTCGGTTTATACATGTTATTTAAAAATCTTTAACTATAAAATAGACCTTGATGAAATGAAGAGAATCCTCTCAAAAATATTATAAATACAATAACTTTCTTTGGTGTACAATATATTGATAGAGACTGATAACAGGAGTTAATTTCGAACCCATGAAGAATCCTTGAAATTATAACTTAAGTAGTGGGAAACGGTCTATGTAAGGTTCTGGTTGTAAGTTTGTTACTTGTACGAGGCATCTTCTAAATTAGTCTTTATCAGGCTCAAATACATGTTAACGGTCAAAGCTCATGTCTGCAATATAAATAAAGCACCCTCAATGTCTCAAAGTCTATTCTTTTTGGTCATCTTGCAATGAATGTGTAATTATGATCACAAGCACAACACACCACATTCAAGTCTAATCAAGTTGGTTTATGTCAGTTGGTGCTTTGGATGATCTGGCACTACAGACATATGCATTATTGGATTAGCGATACTACTTGCACACAAAGTTTCAAACTATAAAGGAACTTAACTATAGTTTTGGGAGAAAAATAAAAATTATATTAACCTTTTATTAATCTCAATTGAATTTCCCAACGTGTGAGGACTTGTACAAGTATGAATATCCACTTTTGCTTGTATAGCAAGAACCAAGAAGTGGGAATATACTCTTTTTTTTTTAAAAAGTGGAAAATATTGGGAATTGAAGCATCTTCATGTTGCATGGCAAAGGGTAACATCCAATTCTGAAGTCAAAGCGACCAAGTTGAGTGGAAGCAATCAAGTCCTCCATACCCTTCTCTCATCAATCTCTCCAACTCTTTTGCCTCATGTGCCTTAGCCCTCTGTAACAAAACAATATTCGAGATCATTCATCAATCACATAACAACCATGTCAAACATACAAACTGCAATTATAATAGAATTAAGGTTAAATGATTAAATTTACTATTTTTTTAACAACTTAATCTTTTGAAACACTTGATAAAATTTTAGAGGAAGCACCTTCATTGTTTCTAAATCATCTGTCTCTGAGTTGAAGTCATAAAATAAGCTCGCTGCTGTAAGCTTCATAGAAAGGAACTGCACTCAAATCCAAAGAAATGTAACTGTTAGTATTTAAAAAAATATATATCATTTTGTAACTCAAAAGAAAACAAAATTAAAAAAAAAAAATTACTGATGAATTGTAATTTTGGCTCACCTCGACCTGATTTTGTAAGGACTGGACATAATTAATTATCTCGTCCAGCATTACTGCCATTCCCATGCTCTGTAATTTCATGATGAATTTTAGAATATAGATAGTGATCCATTTTTTTTTTTTTTTAAACCAAAGATAAAAAATTTATTTACCTTATAGCATCCAGGGACAATGTCTTGCAAGCATCTGAGTCTTTCATTAATCTTTCCTCTTCTAACCTGATTGAAATAACATAACATATGCATCAACCTCATAATACTTCTATTACAAGAAATTGGTTGTATTATATTAAAGAACATCTTTGTGATTAAAAGCTTAATCATTTTGGAATTACCCTTTCTGCTAAACTGTGACTATCAGTAGCTTGGCCTCTTCTGGCTCTAACATGAACCACTTCCTTTGGTTTCTCTACTTCCTTCTCATTGCTTTTCACTCTCTTTCCTCTTCCTGAGCTCTGCAAATATACAAAACAAAATAACCCATGAAGCCAAAAAGGCAAAAACCAATCCAAGTTGAACAATATAATAAGTAAAAATTATCATTACTTTCTTCTTCTTCTTCTGAATCACATCCTCAGAAACTGTGGGACTTGAGATTCCAGAACTGCTCTCTGCCAAGTCCATTGCTCTTCTCTTCTTGCTTTCAAAGAATTCATTTTCAGCTGCAATATTTATATGCTGATCAACAGGCTCCACATTCTGGTTAAACTCATGGAAAGTAGTTGGAATATTTTCAGCCAAGTTTGCTGTGAATTCTGGCGCTTGGTGGGTAAAGACATTATGATTGGAGAAAGGCATGAAGGATTGGAAATCCAAGTTTGATGTCTCAAGGACACATGGGTTTAGCCCTGCATATTGGTTTATTATGTCCATGTTTGGATCAATGTCTAAGACAGGAAATGAGGGTCTAAAGCTTTGCAAATCTGCTGGGAATTCAGCCATGGATTAATTTTGAAAGACAGGGCTTCTTAAAGAGGCTTAACTTGGTTTTTAAGATAATGAGGCTGGTCTGACACTACTACTTATAGTGTGGGATTAAGATTCAAGAGTGTAAAAGTGCACTTAATATTTTACTTTGACATGAAAGAATGAAAAAGAGAAGCATTTAAAGGAGACCACGTGGCAATTCCAGCTTCTGTGATTGTGTTTCCCATATTCAGGAGATATATCCAATAATAAAATGGGCCATAGTAACTGATAAGCTTCAGTTCACTTGACCAAAAATAAAATAAAATAAAGATAAGCTTGGTGTTTGGTGGGAAGGAAAATAAAGAAAACGGTGGGGTTTTTTTTTTTTTTTTTTTTGGTGGGGGGGGGGAATTGAGTCATTTGGCTGAAAATTATATTTTGATAAAAAATTTGAAAATATCATATTTTTTAAATTTATTTAAAAACTGCAGCACTTTAAAAAGTGTTGAGCTTAACTCAGATTGGAAATGGTAACTTCAACTTATATTTACCCTTGATTTATTAACTTAAAATTGTAAGTTAATTCATGACATATATGATTTAATAATTTTATCCCTTTATTAAAATCTAATTCAACAAAAATATATAACGGGAATATAATAAAAGATGCTTTTCATTTCTCCACTTTGCCATTCCTCCTATGATACACTTATAATAGAGAATGTCAATAATTTATTTCCTCTGTCTTTTTTGCCACCCACGTACCTTTCCGTCTTGCCAAACAAACAAATGGTCAAAGTTTTTGAAATTGTTCAGCTAATGTTGACATTTTTTCTAGGCTTTAATTTTAAATAACTTGCGCCAGTATGTTTCTTCATTTTTATGATAGATACAGTTTTCACTTTGCACTAGAACATTTTCGATTTTGATTTAAGGAACCATATATTGCCACTGCCTTTTCCATTGTCATTCCTCCAACTTGCAGTCACTCCGTATCTATAGTTATGAAATATAATAATTTGTAACCTCATGCGATACATAGTGTTTTTATCTATATCTATATTATTAAAAAGAGGATTTCTAACTCCAATTCTCAAGTTTTATTTAGCCAAAAAAATAAAATGATTCAACCCTCCAATGGCACTGCTTTTCTTAGAATTTCATTTTAATTTGTACGTTAGTCGCATTTTATGTGCATTCTTAAGAAACATAAATAACTGAATTTTTTAATAAGGCTCATTTCATGTGGGGTGTATGTTTGGCATAAGTCAATTTCATTCAATTTAGGTAATAGGCCTTATATTCATAGGGCTAGGGTTTCGAAGTCCAAATACAATATATAGGCATTGAAAACTAGGATTTCCCATCTTAGATATAGTCCAAAACCAACATATTATGGGTGTAGTTTGACGTTTTCATTGTAGGATTTGGATGCTCATTTACTAACCTTATCACTGAATTTGACACGAACTCTTCCATTGTAGCAATGCATTGCCCCTTTCAAACCATTTTGGTCTAATAATTCAAAATCCTTAGAAGGTCTTGTTTGAGAATTTAATGGGAGGCCAAACTCATTTAATTTACATTGTTAGTTATTTACTTTTGAGTATTAGAAATGTTCGAAATGTTCTGCTTGTAGTTCAAATTTCCTTTCTGACTGCTTTCGTGGTCTACGAATTCACAATCCTAACGAAACTCGATTTAACAATTAAACGTAAGACCTAACACATCTAAATTAGAAATCTTCACTTATGGTCTAAATTTCATTCATGTTATACACGTATGTTGGACTACTTGTCCGTAGGATTGAGATTGATGATGAAACAGTCATTTTCTTATCATTATAATGAATTGATGAAGAATGGTCCAAATTTCCTTCTTGTTATACATGTATGCGAATGATGCAACTATTATTTTCCTATCTTCATAATGAATTGAAGAATGGTTATGGTTCACTTCACCATATAATTAATCTAGAGATAGAGGTAAAGTAGAATAAGTAAATAACTAGCTTCTAAAGTTTTAATGGAAACTTCAGCATTTGATATATCACCATATGCGATGGAAAAAGTCTTTTAAAATGTCAATTTATTTTCACTGTCAACTTATTACTTATATACAACTTTTATTTATTTATTTTTTACTTCTTTTAGTACACCTATACTATTACTTAGCTTGTTTTATTTTAATTAAAAAAAAAAGTGATAAAGATAAATTCATCCAAACACATTCTAAATGACATATTTTTTTGTTTCTTTTGCCGGTTTTTAGCATCTTCATTTTTTTCCCCTTTATGTTTGAATGACGTGTACTCGTGGGATCATTTAAATTCTTGCATCTCATCCATGTCTTTACTCGTGTTGTGTTAGCTACTAGGGCTCCGTTTGTTTCGCTGTAAATTATTTTCTACCGTAAAATGTTTGCAAATGTAAATGATTTCAAGAAAAATAAATTTTTTTCCTGTGTTTGGTTGCATTTCGGAAAATAGTCTGAAAAATATTTTATAGTGTTTGGAACAACGTAAAATGAAAAAAATAAAAAAATAAAAAAAATCATAAACCACTGTAAAGTGCAATCCCACCACCGCAATCCACCATAAAAAAACCCACAAACCCACAAACCCACCATCACCAATCCATACTCTTCTTCTCACACCTCTCATTCTCTTCCTCTTCCTCTTCCACCGTCCGATCCACACTCGTGCTCTTCTCCAACAAATCCTCTACCGCGTAAGAGAACGGTCCCACCGCCTTCTCCTCTCCATCTCCACCGTCTGATCACTCCCACGCCCCTCTCGGCCCCACCGCCATCCAAAGCCACGATCTCAACACAATCCCTGGTGAAATCTCGGCCGTGAAATCTCCATCTCCACCGTCCATGATGTTGTCCGCCGTAACCGAATCGGAAGATTGGACCGACCTCGTCAACCGCCTCGTCGGGTCCGGATCTAGGGTGGCAGAGAGAGAGAGCTGAGAAAGAGAGTAGAGAGAGAGCAGAGAAAGAGTGCAGAGAGAGAGCAGAACGCGTCGCATGTTTAGGAAAATGGTTTACGGAAATTTTTTTCTTAAACCATTTTCCTAAATTTTGTTAAGGTTTTTACGGTCAACAGAAAACGTTTTCTTGTTGACTTTGATTTTGCAGCGAAACAAACACCCGTAAATGATGAAAATATTTTACGAAAAATGTTTTACGTCGAAACAAACGGAGTCTAGAGTAAGACCCATGAATCCACCGCCTAAGAACCCTTCCACAACCATAAAGAGTAGATGTCGAGATAGTTTTTCTTCCCTTCACACACACACATATACACTTTTCACCAGTGGACATAACAATTTATAGAATTTGACATTGGTAGTTATGAGAAGTTACCTTTCGGAAACCAAAGGAGACAACTCTTGGTTATGGACCCATTATAGGCATAATCATTGGGGTTTCGTTTGATTGGGTTGGTATGGTATGGCCCAACATCTCTCAACATCTTGCACTTGCACAGAGTGGGCACAAGACAATCATGCATCTCTCAAGTCATGCATGAGGATTTATGTTTGGATTCTGAGTTATGGGGATCGAATTTGAGTTTTAAGGATCTATTTCCAAATTTGAGTTTTAATTAAGGATCTCTACTTGAATTTGAGTTATAAAGGACCTCAACTTGAAGTTTCGAAGAATCTCTTTCTTAATTTGAGTTTGAAGGATAGACCTAAATTGACACCCACTTATTTTTCTTAAGCAAAAAACATATCAACCCAAGTCACCCACTAACTATAAGTTTTTTCGATTATGAAGGATGTGCTTGACAACAAATTAGCTTTCAATTGACTCCTTCCATTCACTAGTATATGGACTATGGGCTTCTATTTACATGAGTTTAGCATACATAAAAAATGGTCGAGAAATTTTCGTTGGAAGCAATTGACCCAACTCAGCTCAGAATTTTTAATCGGGCCTACTGACAGTCCATATCTGGATCGGTCATATAGAACCTTTGTTCCAAATAGGCTAAAATGTTAGACTTGATTCTTGGGCCAAACTAATTCGCTATATGCCCATATCCATTTTGCACTCAATGGAAAACGACGTTATAATTAATCTGTTTTCTATCCTAAAGAAACACTACTGTGTCCGCTTTTTTTTATACATAAAATTATTCTAAAATTTTGACTTTTTAAATTAGTATATTTCCGTCAATTACGTACAAGAATTTAATAATCAGGTCAAGATCAATTACTTCAAGGAGTCTAGGTGCCAATTTTATCAACTTATAAATTTTTGGATGGACATTCAACTAACTTTTTCTTGGTATACTGTTGGTTATTTTTTTTAAATAATTAAAAAAATAATAAAGTGGTGTTATTTCCACACCTCTTTCTGATATTTCTATACCATTAATACGGAAATAACAAAAAATATAGTTATATTTTTCTCCACTTTTTGTCATTTCTGCACTAATAGTACGAAAATATCAAAAGTAAGTATGGAAATACCATTTCCCAAAAAATAATGCATAAATTGCCTGTGCGTTTTACCAATCATATATTCGTATGAAGTTTGTCAATTTAGATATGGCGAACAATAAGCATTAAAACATGTAATAGTCATATAAACAGTTGCTAGAAACACCAACCCAAGTCATAAAAGCATGGCTCATTCGCTTCAAAAGAACATGAAACTAAACAGAAGTCATGAACTCATGATCCAACACACCTCCCGCTAAGTTATCAGAAAAAAAAAAAAAAAAAAAAAAAAAAAAAAAAAAAAAAAAAACACCCACAAGCTCCCGCTAGCCTCATCAAAAGCAAAGCAACCCAACAAGCAGCACCCCACAGTCCCACTTTGATGCTTTCCTCCACGCCTCATCATAAAAAAAGTGTTACATCAACTTTGTGGTTCGGCTTGACATAAGGCTTCAAATTGCTTAGTGTTAGTTTGTGAGAGCTTTATTTTATTTTATTAATTTATTGGGTTTAAAAATTAAGTTGCACAAAATTATATCTGTATCTTAAAAAATAAAATAAACTTATAACAATTGTATATAAACTCATGTGGGTAGACAGGTAGTGGGCTCATTATTTTGAGACATGACATAAATCTATAAGTTTCATATTCAATCCACTACACTATTGTAGACTAGACTGAATGAGCTAAAAATAAGTTGTAACAAATTATCTCTCAAGCTGTTGTCCAAATAAACAGCTCATTATAAAAGCAATCAGCTTGACACCAATCATAGCACAACACAACCACTGTAAAGATGACATAATCAAATTCATGATTGCAATTGACTTGATTTCTGACACCTACGGAATCAAATTTCATGTCTAGTGGTAATCACCATGAACGATTCAAGTATGTCATGATTTTGGTGTCCCAAAAAGTTGAAGATAAAGAAACCATCTAATCATGGTCAATAGATCTACACAAAAAAAATAAATAAATAACATTTATCCATATTAACGGTCAAGTTGTATAACCAATAAGCATTTTGTTTCAAGTCAATTTTAGACAAAATCTGGAATCACTCACATATTACCAAATTTGACTACAAGATGTAAACTTGGTACATGCGTGAATGAGATATTGCTGCCTTCATGTCCAAGATTCAAAATATTTCTCAAATATAAGCAGGCCCTAACAGAATTCTTCTTGTGTACATAACATATTCCATGATGTGATATGTATTCTTTATTTGTAATAATCATGGGACTCACCGTTAATCACGGTTAATCATCTACATCATTGTTATCGTTATCCCCAGTTGTCATTGACACTTTGTATACCTATGACATTGTTCTCCTTGAGCCCATGTCATCTTCGTTATCTTATTACTATTGTCTCCTCTGTCTCTTTCTCTCCATACAAATTTTGTTCTGACTTCGTTTTGGCAAAATTCTAAGAATGACTTCATGGGTTTAGGACGGCGCTTAACTACTACTTATCTTCATTTTGTTCATTTTCAACATTTCATAATCACAATTCAATGAATTCATAATTACCGTAGAGTATGATGACGAATGCAAATACCTAAGCGTGTTATAAAATAATTCAGAAAATAGTTAGCACGTAGTACTTGGTATGGATTTAAAAAGAAAAAGAAAAAGATTGAACCTTATATAGTGGGACAAGAGGCTTGAAAGGAGACCATATTGGCATTTGAATTGACAGTACTCTAGCTTAAACTATACATAAAATTACTTGTCTGCTGGTATGCATTATGCATATCTACCCTATTAATATTGAAAACCAATCTTGAAGTTTTTTTGCTAAGTGAAATAAAAGAGATGAGTGAATGAGACTTTTATAGGTTCTGGTACCAAGTCCACAAAATTTTCTATTCCTATCACTTGAAATGCAGCCCAGTGCTTGAGCACTGGAATTTCGTTTCTACTCTAATTGGTTTGGATTGATGCATTGTCATACATGCGATAGTTCAATGTTTTATTTTAGCGGTGAGCCTATGGCCCCGAAAGAATACAAACTGACCATGGCTGAACATGCATTGTGGGCGCCGATCAAAGACCAAGGTTATCCCAAAAAAAAAAGACCGAGGATTATGGTCAATTATAGTGGTCGAGCAACCAAAGACTGCATAGCCAAACATAGAGGTTGATCACAGTGGCGAACAATGATTGACCAAAGACCAAGGATCATATATTCGATCATGTGGTTGAGCAGTCGGGTATACAGAAATGCAACAATCACCCATTATGAATCCTTTCCTTTTGGTCTGTTGGTTAGTCCGGTCATCCTCAAAAGATGTGTGCACTCCCTTCTTGTTGTTGATCTTTGTGCAGCGCCTTCTTGTTCACCAAACTCTCATGAATTGATTTGGTGAAAGTCTTTGGCTTGATTACAAAACCCTAGGCATATATATAGATACAACAAAACCTTGTTTCTCTCATGTCTTCATCCTAAGAAAGTGTTCTTAGGTCTATTTGTACAAACTAATCAAAGGTGAGGTGGGCGGCCGCCTTAGGCCTCACTTCAAAATTAGGCCTCATCCCAAAATTTTTTAAGGTCTTTATTGAAAAGTCTCAATATATTTATATATACAAAAATTAAAAAGGCGCATATATTTAAAACAAGCATTTCAATTAAGCCTAATAATAATTTATTTCTCTAACCTAAGTATGTATGAGAACAACTTTTGGTAATTATTTGATGTGAAAAAGCTAACTTCACTAAATTATGATAATTTTGAAAAAATATTATATTAATCTTGAAGGTTTTTTAAAACCTGATAATTTTTTTTGATCTTGATGGTATTGGTTTATTTTCAGACTTAAAAATCTTACAAGATATTTTACCAAAAAAAAAAAGAAAAAAAAAGCGACAAATATACTTAATTTTATCAAAGAATCGAATTGTTTCAAATGCATTTATTGCATATAGAATATTATAGATTATACTTGTCACAGTCGCCTCCGTTGAAAGAAGTTTATCAAAGTTAAAATTATAAAAATCTTACTTGCAATCAACTATGTCACAAGAAAGATTAAATGGATTAGCCATATTATCTATTGAACAAAATTTGTTACAAAATATTGAATATAAAAGTTTAATTAGTAATTTTGTAGCAGAAATCAAATGTAGAGTAATTTTTCAATATATATATATATTAAAGATAGAAAGTCTCATTTTTTTGCATTGTCCCAAATCTCATAATTCCTAAGACCGGCCTTGAGTAGGACATAGAGTTCTATGAATCATGTCAATTTTGGTCTTTAAATATTGTCACAGATCCCGAGGCTTTATCAATTGACTGCAATCGAGGGTACAATTGAGATTCATTTAACCTTGATCGATTGACTGCAATCGAGGTGACAAAAGCATAAAGCCCCTTGAGCTTCAATTGGTCTTGAACTTTGATCTTTATAATTATTACTAAGAATCAATTTGTTACACCTTGACATGGATTGACAATCTTAAAAACATGAACCTAAGAATCTTGATTGATTTTAGCCAGCTAGCAAATTTATTTTTCTGCACTTTAAAAGTTTTAGTTTATTTACTTTCTTAAGATAAAAAAATTACTTTCTATAACATTTTTATTTTTTAATCATTCATCGCTTTATTCACATGCCTTGGTTGATTTACCTTTTATCGATAGAAAAATAGGGTTTTAGTTGCAAGTGTCTTTGTATGTTTAGGGGCCTATTAACCTATTTAGCAAGTTTCATGTAGGAACAATCTAGTAATACAAGTGAAGGTCATCTGAAAGGTTAGGTGGTGGGTGTCTAACACCATTCCAAGAACGTATCATAACTTCGAACTCAATCCAAACTAATATTTTTGCATATGGGGTTCAAAGTGAATCATGAACATAGACTAGGTGGTAACTCCTTCTCTGTCCTAATCTACGAGGTTAGTGAGATACTCCCTAGCCCACCCATGTGTTTAGGATGGGCCCACATCGGGTAACCCAAGCCTCAACTTACGACGGTCCATTACTTGGAGATCCCATTGGAATCGATGGTTGGACATGAGATCCAAGACGGTCACAACTCTAGTTATATACACAAAATGATAGTGGTTTTATTTATTTGTCCCTCTTTTTTCTTAGCACAAAATGCACCTTGCCATATATGCATGTATGGACAGTATGGTATATATATGCTTTACTCAGTTTTTTTTTTTCCAAAAAAATATGAGGTTGTCTATCCATTATTTTATTTTAGGAAGTTCAAAAATATTGTCCCATTAAAAATAACAATAGAAAATATTTAGGGCCTGTTTGGTACGTGTTTTCGTTTTCTGTTTTGGTTTCATGATTCTTTTTAGTATTCAAGTTGGAACTTTAATCCTGATTTGAATTCAAGATTGTAAAAAAAATTATGTTTGGTACATAGTTTTGGTTTCACAACTGAAATCACAATTTAAAAAAAAAAAAAAAAAATTATGTTTGGTACATAGTTTTGGTTTTTTAACTTAGTTGCACCAATAATAATTGTAGAGGATTTGCACCCATTATATACTAAACAGAAAACGAAATAACACAGCAATTGCTCTCTGCCTCTCCCCACTAACACAAACCCTCCCTCTCCCTTTTCACCCCTTTGGCCGATCCAGATTTTTGAGGAGGCAGGAGGCCAACGGTGCAACTCAATGAGAGAAACCCACAAAAAGGTGATGAACAAGCGCTTGAAAACGCTGGGAATGGCGGACATGATGTAGGAGAAAGACACTGGCTTTGATGTGTAGAGAGAAGCGACGGTGAAGACCATGCCGGTTTTCAAAACCCCATTCAACGGTTACTCCGTCAAGTTCAGCCCTTTCTACGAATCCCGCATCGTAGTCGCCACCGCTCAGAACTTCGGAATCCTCGGCAATGGCCGTATCCACGTCCTCGGAAGTGGGTGTGTGAAGAGGGAGTGGGCTAAGATAGCGAAGGAAAGAGGGAAGACAAAGGTGAGGGTGATGAGGTAGAAAGTCTTTGGAGATTGTTTTGGGATTGAAGTTGTTTCTCTCAGAAGATCTGGGATGGTTAGGAATTGGAGCTCTTCTAGTGGAAGATCCATGGGTTTGACCGAGAGAAAGAGCTCAGAAGTGTCTGGAGGAGAGAGAGAGAAAATGGGGAGAAAAGGAACGTGGGTCCAGTAACGGTAATAAAATTGGGACCCATATAAATTCAGTCTGGATTTGAATCCGGCTTGGATTAAAAAACAGGCTCATGGGAGTTCTCAAATTTGCCATGGAATCCACATAAAATTCAAGTTAAGATTTCAATCTTCACTTAAATTCGGTTTACCAAACATCTTTTTTTTTTTTTGCAGTGGGACCAGTGATTATGGATTTGAATCATTGAATTACAATTTAAAAACAGTGTACCAAACAGCCACTTAATTACTTTTCAACTTATCCTTTACTTTATTTGAAAAGTGAATATTCATTTTCCATTTATTTATTTAATTGAGCTTAAATTAAAGATCATAAGTACAAAATTTAGTTAGTTTTCCCCAAAAATCTTGCCCCATCAGACTACCTACAATTTTGTAAAAACAATTAATTGCTATAGTAACTTGAGTCAAGTTACTTTACCTCACCAAATTAAATTCTTTTCTTTCTTTATTGTAGCGATAGTTCCTATTACTACACTCTCTCTCTCTCTCTCTCTTCCAAATTCTCTTGCCTATGATCTTGATGTTTGGTGGCCGATCTTGGTGTCAGGTGGCTGAGCTTGGGCGTTGGGCGGCCAAGCTTCATCATTGGGTGGTCCATTTCGCCATTGAGTGGCCACTGGCCACCTTGCAAATGGCAGAATGGTTGATCTTGGGTGTTGGATTTGGAGTGTGTGGCTGTGCATAAAAAAGAAATAATATTTAAATAAAATAGATTTTTACACAAACATGAAAAGTGATTATTTAATTAAACTTTAGCCAACGCTTAAATAGCCATGAATGATCTGAGAGTAATTAAAAGTAAGTAATATGGACAGAACAGTACAGTACATTTAAGCGTCAAACTTAGCTGCAATGACAAATTTAGCAGACTTTTCAATGATCTATGTTCTATCTTTGTCTTAAAGATTGATGGGGCTTGAAGAAACAAGAACCACATAGGGAATGGTACTGTTTTTGTGCGTAGCAGACATCATATGACAACCAAGCAAAAGTTGATAGAAAAAAATGTCTTGTTCTAAGAATCCAAGCAAACTATGCCGCCCCTCACTAGGCAAACACCAATAACTTCACGTTTTTTAGAACATTTTGTTAAAAAATATTTTGTTCAGTCAAGCACGTTTCTTATTTATCATATTTTAAATACAATAAAAAATAAAAAATCTAGAAAGAAGTCATGGAGAACGAAAGAACCATTACCCATAAGCATGCCTTATTTTCATTTTCAAGAAAACAACTTTTTTCCTTTATTTCCTCCATTCACTTGTCTTGGCGCTTTTAGGGTCCCTCAATGAACAAGATCATCTTTGAGTGGAAGAATAGAACTCTAAGTACAAATCATATGCTCATCTCTATGCTTGGTCAATCACATTCATATGTCTTATACACGTCTTAATTATCAATACGTACACCTGTGAGTCACATGACTCACTGTGCATGACCAGACGTATATTATTAAAATAACAGTACGATTTTGAAAATAGTATATATTAAAAAAAACAATGAGTAGATGAAGAAAATAGAAAATTAATATTGTACCAATTCTTTTTTGTTTTTTTTTCTTGACCCTTTGTTTGGTGGCCATGAAAATAGAGGGAAATGAATGAAAGAAAAGGAAACTTTTTTTAGGTTTTGTGGTGTGTTTGTCATTGAATTTGGTTTTGGATGTGTTGGTTTGATCTGCCCAAAATTTAGTAAAAGCTTAACCCTTAATTTTCCATTTTTTTATTGACTAAATAGTGTTTTAATTCGTTCCTTTTAATTTAGTTTAAATATTTTTATTAAATTTAAAATCAAATCTTATTTTTAAAAAGAATTCTTTACAATAAGATGGAATTGATGGAATGATCAATTTGGTAAATTATAATACCCGAGGTATTTAAGAATTTAAATTAATAGTAAAATGGTGTTTTTATAAAGGATTTTGTGAACGGATACTCTTAGGATAATGGTTAAAGAATATTAAATACATATACTTTACGGAAAATAATAAATGAAAAGACGTACATAAGCTGTTTTGTGTTATTTTAATATTAAAATTTCACTACTTTCCTATAAAATAAAATAGAAATATTAAATACTTCATTAACTATTGTCTTAAAGATATCCGTTAACAAGACCCATAGAAAATAACACATCATAAATGATTTCATTTGCTTATATTTTGTGATGGGAAGAAGCAAAAAAGCATTTGGATATTTTCTTTGACTGAGAATCAATCTAGAGAGGTAGGGACTTCTGCGTAATGTCTCTTTAAATTCCTAGAAGCCTGATTATGGACAAAAGGTCATGCTGATTGAACACCGATTAAGAGACCAAGTAACCGACTAATAGAAAAATTAATTGTTTTATATTTTCTTCTAGTGGTTCATTGAAGGTGAAAGAAAGGAAGCAGCATGATGTAGAAATTTACTACTTCTGAACCTACTTTCAAAAAGATTTTGAAATGTTGATTTAATAGGACAATATACCATTTTGACAGCCCCCACCTCCCAAAAATAAAATAAAGTAAAATAAAAAAAATAGTAGTTTTTTTTTTTTGGATAATAAATAAAAAATAGTTGGTGAAACCGTGTAAGTTTGAACCTTGTAACATATAAAGGTCCTTAATTGGCTGTGACTTGCTTGACTTTATTAGCTTCTAAATATACATATATATGGTTTTGGGGGGTCTTTATTAGCAAGAATCGCCATGTCTACTTGTAGTAAGAGCATAAGTAGTTCAAGTGAAGATGACAGTGATCTTCGTAGAGGTCCATGGACTCTTGAAGAAGACACTCTGCTCATTCATTACATTGCACATCATGGTGAAGGCCGTTGGAATTTGCTAGCAAAACGTTCAGGTAATTTTTACTCAATTCTATTCAAGCTAGTGATTTAGTTACACAAAATTTAGGCTAATCATATTGTTTGCTTTTTAAGGATTGAGGAGAACTGGCAAGAGCTGCAGATTGCGATGGCTAAATTATCTAAAACCGGATGTAAAGCGCGGAAATCTTACCCCACAAGAACAGTTTTTGATTCTTGAACTCCACTCCAAGTGGGGTAATAGGTATAGTTATTCCAATCTTATGTTCATGTCATGTGGAGCCTTTGAAATTGACCAATTATAATGCATATTTTTTGGTTTTTTTAAAGAAAAACTTGAACTTGACCAATTTTTCATTAATCTTATGTTCATTTGGTAATTAATCATAGGTGGTCAAAGATTGCACAACATCTACCAGGAAGAACGGACAACGAAATCAAGAATTATTGGAGAACTCGGGTGCAGAAACAAGCTAGGCATCTCAAGATTGATACCAATAGCACAGCATTTCAAGATTTAATTCAGCGCTATTGGATGCCAAGGTTGCTTCAAAAGATAGAAGAGTCATCATCTTCTTCAAACATGTTATTCCAACACTCAGAGATCCCTCAGCCTCTTGATTATGCCTATCAACATTCAGCAACAGCTGGACAGGAACAAGTTCCGGCACAGGGACCTCTTTGTTTGAGTGAAACAATACAAAGTTTGGATCACCATGAGCAGAATTTAGACACAAAGCTCTGCACTAGTTCATGCATTTCCTCCTCAGAATCAATGAATATGTTACAAATGTCTCAACTTTCAGAATACCCAACAAGTCCATTCCATGCTAAAGTTAACAATGACTATGGCACATACAATAGTGGCTATGAGATGGAAGGCTTCAACTTGGAAAGTATTCCAGCACTGGGGAATTTTGAAGATTCTAGTAGCAATTCACATGTTGTAGAAAATAACTGGGTTGATAATGATTTTCCAGGTAGCATGTGGAACACGGATGGACTATGGCAAATAAGGAATTAGAAAGGGATTTAGGGTCTTGTTTTTAGGAGAATCCACAAACAGTGGATGAAGTTTGTGACATAGATTAGTTTCTAGGAAACTTGTGTCATTAAGTTATTAGCAATGATTAATTTTTCTTTCTTGATTTTTCTGTCCAAATAAATATAAAAAGCAATGTTAATGATTCAAATCTTTTTCTTTTCTTTTCTTTTTTCCCTAAAGATTTCGAACCTGTAGCTGCAGCCAAGAGCTTAGTGGTATTGAATCAAACCTTTAACTCAACTTATTCTGATATATTGTATATAGATGACTATTAATTTGCCCTTTCAGTAGCTACCTACAACATGGGGGTGCATATATTTCTATGGACAAAATTTGCAAAATAATAATGTTGTAATAATTGGAGTATCATTTCAATTGGTATTGTTTTGATGTTATTTTGGGATCTAATCTTTAAAAAATATATATATTGTAAAATTGTGTTTTGAAGACATGATTTTAACACTTAAAATTGTGTTTTCAAAACAAAATTTCATTTAAAAATTCAATTAATTAGCATGAAACATGATTTTAAGTGCGAATATCATGTTTCCAAAATATATATATTTTTTAATAAAAAAAAAAGGAAGTTAAAAAGTTAAATCCTAAACCTGTCCCGAACCTAGATGGACTTGAAGGGCTTCACATTTGCATTATATGTGCTAACTTTAAATATGAAAACACTATTTCATACTTCGTTTTTTTCTTTTTAAGTAAATGCCCCAATCTTTCATATTTCTTTTTCATCTTCCCATTTTCTTTTTTCTTTTTTTCCAATTAGTGGGATGGTGGAGAAGTTCTATACCATCATTTTCTCGTTGAAAGTTGCTTTGTCCTTACAAGAAAATCAAATGTGGAAATTTTTATACAAAAAGGAGAAAGAAAGGGGTGCTCTACCTAATTGGACTTCTGAATTTTTCATTTTAATTTCAAACCAACTAGATTCTACAGAACTTAATTTGAATTTACCTCATTTTCAAATCCACTAGATTCCCACCAACCAAACGAGCCAATTCTAGGAAACAAAATCTTCTAACAAATGCCTCTTAGACTTTCTCTAATGGAGAGACCCACCAAAAATGAAAGCATTAAATTGATTTGAAGTTGCATTAGATGCAAGGACCCATGATTCTTATCCTCCAAATTTACATGTTTGAAGTTTTTCATATTAATTTCACACTAACTTCCAACATAGTTAACATCCAAATTAATTTGGAGGGAAATTAGAGAAGATATAAAAGGGTGAGAAAAGAGAGGAGGAAAAATAGTCAAAGTTTTGAAAATAGTCTTGCACGTGCAATACAATTGGTATTTTTCCATATTGATAAGAAACTCAGTATAGGTGAACCTCATATTCTATTCTAGTTAAAATATCAAGTTGTATCAACCATTTCAAGTGTCTCACAAAATTTCACAGATATTGGTTAGTATTATCTTTTCAAAGCTATAGTATTATCGTTTCAAACCTAAATAGTATATATGAACCATTCAGCAACAATACATATATATATATATATGAACATTTTGTCATTTTGATTCAGCTTGTGTTTTTTTTTTTTTTTAAATCTAAAACACCTCTCCCCTTTAGCTTTCACGTTTACCCTTAATATTTTATTTCAATAGGCAAATTGGAACAAATTATAAAACTTTGGAGATAGTTATTCATTTATTTGTTAGGATATTTACTAGTAAATAGTAAATAATAGAAAATGCTAGGGTCACCAAATTTGTCACCAAAAAATTCATACCCGGGTGTTTTTTTTTTTTGGGTGTGTTTTGTCATTTGTGGGTTCAAGTGAGAAGCATGTGAGTGTGCTATGAAATTTTCGGTAAAAGTGTGTGCATGTAGCATGAGTGATACTCAAATCCATACGATCTAGAGTATTACTATAAGTCTAAAAGTACACAATAAAAAGAGATAAGTGATAAGAAAAGTTCAATATTACACAATTTGCTTTCATGATGTAATTTAAGATAAGTTTTTATTTTTATTTTATTATATAATTTTGATAATATTTAATTGTAACTTTTAATTAATTGCTGCGATTACTACTTAGTTAATATAATTTTGTAACTATAATTATTTTTTACGCAATAAGGAGTGATTATTTAATAGTTCAGGACTACAAATAAATGCGTAGTCTCCCTCTCACATTACTGGTAGGTCCCACCACATATATGTGGATCCCACTAATTAAATTTATGGTAAGACTTACTATTTATATGAGATAGGGACTAGACATTTGTTTATAGTCCTGAACAATTCCTAGCAAGCCAAGCCAACTGTGGATGAGCATACTCCCACTTTGATATACATAACATACCCATCTTTAGTGCTGAATAGACAAAATGCGTTCATCACGACTCATTTTAGTGGTCGCTGCTAGCTTATCATCACAATATCACATGTTCAATTGTGGCTCAATGAATGTAGAGTTTAGTAGGTTAACTACAATTGACAGGAAAAGATTAGAATGGGCTGGTGCCACTGATGATGGAATTGACACATTCTTGTTCTCATAAATGAATACAATCTACAAGAATCTGGTTTTTCTAACAGAGAAAGTTTCAGGGATTGGAATACAGATAAGCATGACCATGATCATGACCAACGACAAAGTTGGTTTGAATTTAGTTCCAATTAGACTGGTCAGCCAATCTCCATCACAGAAGAGAACTCCATATCGTGTTAGAAAAACTTACTTTAAAAACGATTTGACTATTCTATCAATATCATTGGGAGCTCTGATTTTAGAATCCAGTCCCCAACCAGCAAATATTTGGTGATCATAAAAAAAAATCAAAGTCGGCCACAGAATATAGGCAGCTTTTTTTTTTTTTGGTTACATTTAAAACAGAAAAAGGAGAATTCAAATAGTGGACATCTCCATTAAAAATGGCATAGAATATAAGCAACATAACTTATTATCAAGTTCAAAAGACATAAAATGAACTTTCCACAATTTTTTTTTTAGGATTAATTACATTTTCCCCTTAAAATTCTTTCTTAAATATAAAATAAAAGCAATCAATCTTCTACTTGTGATTGACAATAGACAACGGAAGGCTTTCTAAGAAAGAGTTGACAACGATGGAGGATGAGCTCAATGTGGCTTTCCACATGAAAAATAGATCGAAATTATATGCAATAGTTGGGAAAGAGCAATACTTTTCAATGGATGAAATGAAAATCCGCAACTTTTCAAAAAACAACATTTCTATGCAAACTTTTCATTTCAGTCTTTCTGTTCAAATAACATTAAAAAGATGTTAAAAAATTTACTTTTTCATTAGTTTTCATTAGATAATTGAGATGAAAAGTCACTCTTCATTAAACGACCAAGATTAAAAAATATTGTTGTAACAATGTTTTTTTTTTACTTATTGCATGGGATCTCAATTCATAAAAACTCTACAAATGAGTATTCAACTCCCTGAACAGACATATTGTCAGATATCTAATCATGGCACGATAATAACTCAAAGAGGTACTAATGTAACACTGTCTAAAGGATGTTAAACCAGCCATGTTAGAAAAACGGTGTTAAAATGAAGTTGTGAAACCAAAACCAAAACCAAAATTCTATCATCTTGAAAAACAAACATTAGACTTTATTAGAGTAGTTTAGTAAAAAAAGAAAATAATTAAAATATTGTTTTCATCCCTAAAATTTGCATGAATTTTTTTTTCATCTCTAAATTTTAAAAAGTTTATTTTCCGTCTCTAAACTATTAAAATGTAACACATTATGTCCTTAAAACATAAATAAAAAAATTCATCCCTAAATTAAAAAAAAAAAATCTTCTTTCATCCATATTTTTACTTCAAAATATTGAAAAACTCTCTTTAAAAAGTTTAAAGACAAAAAATGAAATTTATGCAAATTTTAGGACCAAACTATTAAAAAAAATAAAATAAAATCCAAAACACATGATAAAACATTAACAACAGTCGCATTTACATCTGCTCCAACAACCACCGTGATGCAATGACACGTACGGCTCAGAAACCCACATACCATTAAATCCCCAATCACTTAATCTCGTCCGTCCACATACTCATGAAAAAGATCCAAACCGTTTATTTCCTTCTTAACACATTCTTATACCCCAATTTAGGGTTTTCTCTGTGATTCGCAGCAACCAAAGGATTAGCCTTGAGGGTTTTGCACTTTTCAGTCGCACTCTCAGCACTCAGATCTTCGCTTCCCCTTCAGGTACGCCTCAAACCCATTTCTCTACAACACTCTCTCTATCCTCTTAATCAGTTTATTCTCTGTTTGTTTGTTTCCTGGGAATCTCCAACAAAATCTCTTAATTCCTTTTGTTTTCTCAGTTTACTCATTTACAAATCCTATGTTGTAATGTTTAGATTCAGTTTTTATTGTTTGCCTTTATATAATGTATCTTGGATTTTTGTTCGATTAATCATAATGCGATAATTAAATGTGTAGGTTTTTTTTTTTTTATTGGAAGTATTGCCCATCCTATGTATGTGTTTTTTGATGATTTCTAGGATAATATGAAACCCAAGATTCTAAATTTTTCAAAAGTGGGCCACATTGTTGAAATAAGTTATAAGTTTTGTGACAATTGCAGTTTTATGAGAATGTTATGGTCAATAATTGTTCCACTAATGTCTGGCTTATGAAATAGATTAACGTAAGAAGTGACATTACTTTTGAGGCTTTTTTATGTAGTACCAATTCTGGGATTGTATTAATTTGTGGGTGTGAATCAATTTGCGGGTATCGGTCTTAGTAGAAAGAATGAAGTTTATGGTCTTTAATTTCTGGTGATGGTTTGTGGGGGCAATACTTTCGATTCAATTTTAGAAAAATGTGGTGGATTCAGTATGTTCATCAAAGAGTATCCCAAAATAAGTTTATTTTCAACTATTCTTTTATTTAATCCTATTAGGCCTGCATTTTAAGTTAATATTATTTCCATACTTATTAAATCTCCCATGTATGTGACTCTCTTGTGTGCTTATTGTTGATCTAGTTTGTCAAGATGTTTTCTGCTGCAAGGAAAATCCAAAAAGATAAGAGTGCTGACCCCTCTGACTTCGAAGTGACAGTTGCGCAGGTTATTTTAGGGGCTCTTTTAAGATATTCCTGAGATTGTTGACAATCTCTTCCAAATGTTTTGGCATCTGATTGTGCACTTCATTTATCATCCCTGCAGGCATTCTTTGATTTGGAAAATACCAACCAGGAGCTCTCAAGTGACCTAAAGGATCTTTATATAAACTCTGCAATGTAAGTGTTTCATATTGGACAGTAAATAGTTGAAACCATTTGCTTTTGGCTTTCAGCCTTCTAAATGACTAGTATTCTTTCTTTTCTATTATAGCGACATTCCTTCTGTGAACCGAAGGGCTGTTGTTCTCCATGTTCCCTTTAGATTGAGGAAAGCTTTCCGCAAGATTCATGTTAGGCTTGTGAGAGAGCTTGAGAAGAAGTTCAGTGGAAAGGTAAACAAAGACTTCTATATTTGGTTGTCTTACAATTTTATTTTGGCCTTTGGTCCAAGAAGTATCCTCAATTCGTAAGGAGTTAAGGACAATTTTCCTTCAAACGGGTTTGGTTGAAAATTTCTTGAACCCACTGCATGGTAATTCAAATGACCATCCACGGGCTTTTAATCACCTAATCTATTTAATATTCATATGCCTTGTGTAGATAACTAAATGGGTCGTGTGATTAAAATCCATGTAGATGATCATTGAATTACTATGTAATGGGTTGCAAGAGACATCTCCAAACCTATTGGTCTAATTCATAATGCTTTGCATCTGACGGTGTTGAGATTTCTATTTTCCTGTCATTTTCTCTGTGTTCCCTTAGTAGTTATATTCTCTTATGTGCTCTTTCTTTTGTTCCTCACAGAGTTTTAGCTAGCCACTTTAAATTATTTTGTTTATATTACTTTAATTAGCAATTGGACTCCAGATGATTATGTAGAACTACGTACCAAAAAATATGTATAATTATGTGGAACCATTTCATATTATTTTTAGTGTGAGTTATTCTCATATTAATATAATTGAGTGAAGTGATTGGGTGCTAGTTTTTAAATTCCTCCTCTCCCAAAATGCCTGCATGTTTTCCTATTAGTATATATCAAGTTTAATGGTATTGATATTCCAGTGATTATATTACTTCCTTTAAAACCTTGTAGGATGTGATCCTGATTGCCACCCGGAGGATAGTGAGGCCACCAAAGAAAGGTTCTGCTGTTCAACGGCCTCGCAACCGCACGCTAACTGCTGTGCATGAAGCAATGTTGGAGGATATTGTATTGCCTGCTGAGATTGTTGGGAAGCGTGTCACATATAAAGTTGATGGATCCAAGATAATGAAGGTGAAAACAACTTCTTTGGTCTTGAGTTTCTTGTTTGGAGTTTAAACAAATTTCTAACAAATGATAATTTGAAGATAAGGCTTGAGTATGATTTGGTAAAGATTAAAAAATAGTGTGGGATTTTAATGCAAAGCTTACAATCAGCTTGGTTAATGTACTGGCTATACATTATTTTTATTTAATTCCATTATTTATCCAACATTCATGCTTTTGTGGACAGGTTTTCTTGGATCCTAAAGAACGAAACAACACTGAGTACAAGCTGGATACCTTTTCTGCAGTTTACAGGAAGCTCTCAGGCAAAGATGTTGTGTTTGACTATCCAGGAACAGAGGCTTAGAATGGCACTCTCAACATTATCCAAGAACTCTTAGTTGAACATTCCAAAAAACTTTTGTTGATGAGTTGGCATAGAAGCAGGAAACCTTTATGATTGATTTTGTTTTCAGTATTAAGATATGATTATTTTTTGTGGTATGGTTTTGACTACTGTATGATTTTGATAGTTTTAAGTTAATCATTCTCGTTTTTTGCAACAGTGTAAATGCCTTCCCACCCAAGGTTGCTCATGGCTTAGGAAACATGGGCTTGAGTGAATAATTAATTTTGCATGGCGAAAAAAAAATCCTTATATTTCAATTTTATAAGTCAATATCCCCAAATGATAAATTATCAACATTATTCACTCAGTCTCACTATATTTTCAATTTAAAGTAAACCTATTTGTTAAAAATATTATAAATTTTCATTTATTTTTTTATACATTGTAGATTGTTTATTTTATTTGTAAATATTTTTAAATTTTGAATGTCTGTTTGAAAATATTTTAAAACTTAAATAATAATAATAATAAATTTAGATGAGAATCTAAATGAATATATCCTAAACTATTGATTAAAAATTAATTAATGGGTAGGTTATTCTGGTTTTCTTAAATACCTTTCCTGCAATTTTCTACATTAGTATGTACTATAACATTTTAATGATTGTCATAAATGGTTAGATGGAAATAACATGGACATTATTATTTCCACTGAGAGATGCTTTGTTTAGAACAAGATAAGGAAATGACTACAATAACGACGAATTATACCAGCTCAAGGTAAAAGTAGATACATTTCATGTGCTAGACAAGTTGTCACAGGCTCTACAGCCATATTAACTTTTCACACTAACGCAAATTACCCTCAATTGCAGAATTGCCACCATAGTTGGGACTGTCTTGTTGCAAACCTGTTTTGGCATAAAACTTCGATACGGATCCAAGTCCACTATAAAATGACCCAATCATTTTTTTTTATTTTTTTCTGAGCAACACAAAAATTCATTATCTCAGTAGAGCACTATAGAAACTAATTACATGGCTCAAATATTCATATTGTTTCAATAATTTCTATGAACTATAAACCTTGAAGATTCCACAAGTTCGAATACTTGATAGCGTGATCATCATCACCAACACCATCATAGACATAGTGGAGAAATCTTCAATTAGAAAGCCAATGAACATAAGCTCATCCTGTGAAAATACCAATATTAATCAATATACTACATTTGTTTTTTTTTAAATAGCAAAACATCAGCAGAAAATAGAAACATAATCAATATACTACATTTGGATTCAAGCTAAAATCTAAGGTATTTATATGAATCAGCGGAAAAAGGGTCGAATAACATGACCTTTTCCGTAGGTTAACATAAAATAAATAAGATATGCAAACCCACAAGAGAAGGGTGAAAAGAATGAAACTACAAAAGTTGGCTTGATTAGAACATCTTCTCAAAAAAAAAAAGATCTTGTCATCTTGGTGTTCTAAGCTAGAAAAGTGATCGGTGCCAACCAGAATCTTTCAACCTGTACAGTGACAACAAAAGTGACTGTAATGTATAAAAGCATATATACAGTAAACATTACAACATTCTGTTAATCTACTTAGCTTTGTTACAACAATTCATAAGGAGATTAGACACGACATAAAAAATTTAAATGAATCTATTTGGGTTTTCTTAACATATCATACATAAATGCTTCATAGAGTCATCAATGGAATAGGAACATTTGTTAGAAATTAACACACATAAACAACATACTGATGCTAAATGTCATCAATTCAAGTGCACAGGCGTCTAGATGCCATGGTTCAAAAAATTATTTACACTATAATTTCATATATTTTATCTTTCTATATTTTAAGGGTAATATACTAGCATAAAAAAAAACTGAAAGATTCAATAGTGCAAACCAAAAGAGTTTCAAGACAGTTCAATATGATCACGTGGTCATTTGTATTGAGATTTTATAATTTCATATATTTTATCGTTAATAAGCAACTTATGGAACCTATGCAACATCAAGATGTTTAAAGGTATAGTTCCAAATGATTTGCAATTTTCACTAAATCATTCGGTAAATGGATCCATCACCTAAAATCATAATCAAACAAAGATGTGCAAAATGTAATTTTCTCGACTCATAAAATGTCCTCATCATAGCAGTTAAGAGGCCTTTATGCAATCTAAAAACTAAGAAAAAAATAAAAAGAATCATTTCAAGTGGCATAATTGTGAGGCAAGGAAACATAATCAATTGAAAGCGCTTCACAGAACAATTGAAAAAGGATAAAAAAATTCTTTGGTAGCATTTAAATGAGTTTCTTCATTTTCTTAAGCCCTAGTTCAAGACAAGATTATCTTTAATTCAACAAACAACCTCAACTGTTCCTTTTACCTTCTACTAATAAAATTATTATAAACATCTTACAGACCAACTTGTGCATTTATATATAACATAATGGAAAATTTACAACTATAGGGTTCTTCAGAGTCCTTAATGATACTTTTCATAGTGGCTTTGAACATTACCCAATGTCAATCACAAATATTTTCCAAAATCCTACATACGAACAAGTTTTAGACAACTTGCCAATAGAAAGTACAGAAATGAAAGAATTATGGAAGCAAGATGTACCTCAAGACAAAATCACAAGACCAAGGTACATGGCTCCACAAAGAAACAAAAAAGATATCAACCCCCTGCAAGTAGAGTTCTTCACAATTAGAAAGTGAAGTGATAAAACATAAGAATAGGTCATATAAGAGCACCTCAAGTTATCAGATTAACATATAAGAATAAAAAATCTTAAGGCAAAAATTGACTACCACTCTTCTAAAATGAATATGATGCTCAGTTGCTCACCAAATAAGGCCCCATCCAACACCATTACAAGGGCAAGGACACACTTCGGCAAATTTTTCAGCATCACTAGAGTGAACTCTACGGGATATGAGATCGTCATATATGTCTGCATAATTACATACAGATTAAAGGGATCTGTAATTACATAAGCAGGCAATTACATTGATGATTAAATTGATTGTTTCATTCCAAAGCCATACCATAAACTGAAAACAAGCTGTTCATAACACCTGCATATTGATAAAACAAAGTAAGCATTGATTTTTCACCCCATCACATTGTCTAAAGGAACAATCATCCTTTTCACTGAACAATATAGAAAGAAATACAGAAGAATTGCATTTACCAATGAACAAAATGATGTACCGCAGTATACGAACTTTTGTTGTTTCTTGCAGAACCCAAACTACACCAAGGAAAAGAATGAACCCTGAAGCAAAATAAATAAACACATAAAACTCAATATGTTGTAGCACGTATAAACCATAGGACGCCAAATTTTAAATTATGAAAACACGTACCAATACAGAGTCCTCGAAGAGTCCACTGCATGAAAAACCAAAAGAAACTTGAAAAAATACATAAATATAAAATTTATAAACCACAGGATCAGCAGGGTGACTTCCAATATTTTAAAGCAATAAAAACAATAATCATAACAATAAATTGGCATTCAAAACAATTCAAATCATCTTCTTTTGCCTTGATAGTACTTTTATCTTCTTTATGGTGTACAACAGAATAACTTCAGAATGTCAGGAATGAAAACTTTCTATTTTTTATTATCAATTTGTTTCCAACTTCATTGTTTGTGACTTTGACATTCAATTTCCATTTGAAGTGCTGTGTTTTCATGTGAATTTCAAATTCCCTCATAAGTGCAGTGTAGCATCCATATGAAATATTGAGCAAAAGGGAAAAAGATCTCTGTGTTCATAAGTGCTTACATTTTTAGCTACAAAGAGTGCAACAAGTAGTGCAGCAAGAAAACAACCCGCAGCTATTCTTGCAGTTAGAAGATTTGTGGATGCAAGTATCAAAACCATTCCCCAGAAGGATGAACCAAGATCTGGAATGCCACAAAATGGAAACAGTGAGAAGAGAAGATTGCATAATTACCAATTATTTATTGGAAAACTGCACTGAGAAACAACATATATTGAACTCAACGATTCTTAACCTTAAATTTAAAACAAAATGAATCAGGTTAATCATGGATAGATAAGATGCCACAGCAAAGCATGCATTGGAACACTTCTGCATAGCTGTTGTTGCATGAGAGTTATATCTGCTATTAAATGAAAGTGTAAATTTATCAAAGACAGACGACATTACATCCAGCCGGCAAGATTAACCAGTAAATTCCACCACGTGTCTCTGTGGTTCCACCTTCATCTACATTAACCTTCATCCCTTCTACCTGCATTTAACCAGCTTTTGTCATGCTGACAATAAAAATGGTCCATGTTGTTGCTTAAAATCTTTCCATGCTAAGTTTATCCCAATGTTATAATTACTCCTCCCCCACTTCATGATTTAGAGACTCAATAAAAGACTGATGCTGCCAAATTTATTACTAGCATTAAAAGGTAAGAAAAGCAACCAATGAAATCAAGACTTCAAGAGTTTACATAGGCATCAAGAAAATGCATCTTTAATATTGGACATGTAAGCCAACTGCTATGAATTCTTTTTACAAATGGTTGTGCAAGTAGATGTACCTCCACTTATTTAATTTTGTATGACATCAAAGGAGATCCTGCTCTGTTACTTTACACCATGTCTTTTAGATATGACAATTGTGCTACTAAAGTCTACAGAAGAGTGTTATTTTCGGACGAAAATAACTCCTCTTTAACCAAAACTAATGATAAATGTATATTATGTAATACAGCAGTATTCAACAATGATTAAACCAGGCTTTCTTTTGCAATTTATCATCATGGCTCCATGAATATTAGGAAATTCGTAGATAAAATTATGCAGAAAGAAAAGAGCTTCTTACATGGCCGCAGGTAAGTTTACAAGCAATAGCATGACTTGCTTCATGAAGAAATACAGTGACAAGCTTGAATGGTTTCAGCAAAATTGTTCTCCACAACTACATCAATAAGAAAGATTCACACAATAAGCATAGCTTGCATAAAGTAAATTCTAAAAGAATTACATGTCAGCAAGTACCAATATTTTAACAGTAAATAATTCAAATTGGTTCTGCTTTAAAACTGGCTGAACTGTTAGTCAAGTCCAATTTTCGGAAAACCACATGGCTTGGGTTTACTTTTGGATTCCCACTGATTAAGCATATTATCCAGAACCCAAGTGGAATTGCTTTTTATTTATGATAAGATTAAACTTTACACTGCATAGCACTACAGTACAACAAACATTCTATCTAGGATTGTTAATATTTTTTCTATATGAATTCAGAATAACGTTTTGCCCATAAAAACGTAAATATAATTGAGTTCACTAACAGCTTTTCAGCCCAAAATTCAAACTCTAATAAAGATTCAATATAAAGAAACAAAAAAGTAAAATATAATTAGCAAGAAACGAAAGGGGGGTCTCAGAAATTTAATGACATTGATAAATACCCACTTGCAGTTTAATAAAACACCACCATTAAATGAAAGAGTTAAACCACATTCACAAATATTAAAAGTGACATGGGCACCCAAAGGTTTTTATCAATGGATCCCTTGGGAAAAAACTATCCCAAGAAAAAAAAAGGATTTTGATCAATGGGTTAGAACTTCTTTGCTACAATGAAACAAATAATAAACCATTAGGCTCTTTAACAAAATGTGGGTGTCTCATTGATCCCATGTGGTACAAGATTTTGCTCAAGAAGTATGACAAGCAAAAATGAAAAAAAAAAGGAAGTGGTAGAGAGATACCGCTAGTATGACAACACTGCAGACACCGACAGTGCTGAGAAACACAACTTGGTCATGGTTGCAGCAATTCTTCAGCTCCCAATTGGGCTTCATCTATATTGTCTGCTTAATATTTATATGAATATTATCCCAGATATGCAACAATAACAAAGGCTGATCTCTTGGTTGGTGCTCAAACTGGATAGCTGGTTGGGATGGGATCTATGTTTTGAGTTGATTGAGAGAGAGACAACAAAGAGACTTAAAGTCTCGTTTCTTTCTCTCTTGACTGTTGAGTGCTGACGAATTTTTGATAGCCAAAAGTTTTTAACTTTTGACACGAAGCTTTCAAACTGGATTTGAGCGCACCTATGTGTTTATGTAATAAGTGACAAAATATTTTATAATCACGTATATATAGTTATAAATAGTAAATAATGAAATAATATGAAAAATCGTTTGGAGTATAACTTAAGTACAAATTTCTTAGGTCAAATTTAAACCAAGTACATTTTGAGTAAAAATATTTCAATTTAATGTATTTGAATTCAACTAAGAATCTAATGTACTTAATCTAAGCAACTGTAATTAAATTTTATCTAACAATTTTTATTAGAATTAATAAAAAATTATCCATTAAGGTTTCATGTTTTTGTTAAGAAATGCTAGATTCACTGATTCAGTCAGAATTCATCAGATTAGTGAGGGATCCGGATCTGCTAAGATTTTGAATTCAATTTATCACAGGTATAAGATTTATATAAAATATTATTTTATCATATTTAAAAATAAAAAAAAAAAACTTAAAGGTTTACTAGTACTTTTTATTTTAAATTAAAGAGTTTATTTTATTTTGTCTTACTTTGTTGTTTTCAGGGACAGCTAGACCAATCACGACCTCCGTAATTATGCATTTGACTTTGTCTTGGGGTAGGGATACAATGTTTCCAGCCATGCTTTTTTCAAATCTAGATAATTAGATTGTCTAATTTAAAATTCTCTTGGTCCTAGTAGAGAACAATCATGTAGTTGTTGGGTGTGCCTTCTTTCTCTCTTTCTCCATTTACAAGAGTAAATTTAAAATTGAAAAATTTGCTTGTCTAGTCTAGGACCTTTGGCTAGGCACTTCAGGTTCGATGGAAACTTCTAGGTAGTTTTTTTTTTTATATAAAAATAAATAGGAAATAGTTTACCTCCAATCTGATTTGGAGAAATCTTTTTCCAACCCATTATGTGGCAAGCAAATAGACTATCTACATGTACTTTTAGTCACATGACATTTTTTATGAGTCATGTGACTTTTTAAAATACATATGTGGATGGTCTATTTGCTTACCACGTAATGAGTTGAAAGAGGATTCCTCCAAACCGGATTAAAGAAAAACTATATCCAAATAAATAAATAAATTCTCCCTCTTCCGAATCAAATTCATTCTTCTTCGCTCTTAGGTGGGTTGCATTAGGTCTAGGGCCGACTTAAACATTACTTTAACAATCCAATTCTAGGTGACCAAGTGACCAATTGATAAGCTCAATTTAAATCAAGCTAGATCTCAGACTCAACTCAAGTGAACCTTCCTCTGATAAAGCCTTTAAAATGGTCAAGGTGATTTTAATGCGTGTGTCTGTGTATATAAATATATAGGAAAGCAGCAAATAGATGCCTTTGCTTATAGAATTTAATGAAGTCATGTGGCTGATCATATTCAGACAGTCCTTAGTGAAAAGCCATTTTGCCTTGGTCTTTTTGCTTCTCAAAAAACCAATATGAGGTTGAAAATTGAATTTCTAATTGCCTTGCAAGTAGCCATTACACGGACCATTCTTCGGTACTGTTGTAACTTGTAATGGGTTACTAAAAAGTAAAACAGATCCCTTTTCTTATTCTAACATTAAGGGTTAATTACACTATATTCACTTGTGGTTTGACTTGCTTTAATATTGTCTATCCGTGATTTGAAAATTGTCACTTTACTTGCCTTAGATGTGCTCCATTATACAGTCATTACCAACCTCACTCTTTTTTGTTTAAGAAACACTTTAAGGGCCTAAAACATAGCATAACAAGAATTGTAGGTTTTTTGGAAAGAGTAAGGTTTGATTCGTGTTATGTTATGTTTTCAGCATTTAAAGTGTTTCTTAAACAGAAAAGAGCCAGGTGAATAACGACTGCATAACGGAGCACATCTCAGGTGGGTAAACTGACAATTTTCAAACCATGGGTAGGTAACATTAAAACGGGTCAAATCACAAGTGGGTTATGTGTAATTAACCCTAACATTAATACCCAAGATTGTGTGAGAATTTATGAGTTTCAATTAATTATGAGGAGATTACGTGTATTAATGTTAGAATTTCACATAAGACATGTACAAAGTTGATGTAGACTATATAAGGGAGAACCTTACTAGTGACTCATCCTTTTAGAATATAACACAAATGAGGCTGACCATTCCCCAACTGTGACACAAATAAAAGCAACATTATCCAATAATTTCACCTGCTTTTCAAAGAGTTTAGGTGTGAGGTTTCATGTAAAGTGGCTGACAAAACACTAAAATGTCTTTGTTCACGCAATAGGAAAAAATCTTTAGACATATATTTTCAACTTTACTTGCACTCTTTTGCCACCACACGTTTTAAACATTTACTAATAATTAATTAATTTGAATGACAAAGTGAAAAGTGGATTGTCCCATATCAGGTTGTGCTTCAAAATAGAGATAATTATGTCGGTTACATAAAATTAACAATAAGGTTGAGCATGGGTAATCTTCATTGGTTGGGCTCTTATTTTATTTTATTTTATTTTTTGATAGTTACGATAGCATTTAAACCTATGGCATCCGCTCATGATGGTTACTCTTACCATCAGGCCAAGACACCAATTGGTTTTTGGTGTAGGCGGAATTTGAACCCAAAGCTCTTATTGACATGTTATTGTTGAATATAAGGCTCTTGGAATTTTTTTATCATCGTCCAGCTATTATCACTCTTATCTCACAAGCCTTCATAATGTCTCTCACCCTTCAAATTTTTTGACTTTTAAACAGACCAATAATGAATCTTTGATAGAGTGCAGCATGTTTAAAATAAAAATGCTAAAGGGTTTTCTTAACTTCTTATGTATGTTCTGTATTAGAAGTTGAAAGCTACGCAGTTGGATCTTAAAGGTTTTAATATAGAATTCTATGGCAATCTTTCCCCCAAAGTGTTCTAAGAGCTAGAAAGGATTTGCACTTGCAGTTTGCTCAAAAGGAGGCTTATATTTATATTGCAATTAGACATGCTTAGAGGCTCTATTGAAGAAAAAGTCCAGGAACCAGTGGTTTAATCTTGGAGATCATGACACTACTTTCTTTTGCTGTACAAGTCTATTACAGAGAAAGAAATTAAACAAACTTTGTTCTCTCGTAGTGGGACAAAGGCACCTGCCCTAATGGGTTTCTTAGCACATTTCTTTAAGCATTTATAGCATATTGTTGGTGAGGTTGCGGTTTCTTTAAGTATTTTAGCTCTATATAGAGGATTATCCTTTCCATCAAATGCATCATATCTAGAGTGAAAATTTGCTCTAGAGTGAAGAAGCCTGTCGAAAATAGAGCCCTGTGTTCCAGTTGGAGAATTTCTCAATCTGTATTCAAGGATTGAAGTTGTATATGAGGATTTCATCTCGGCTGTCGATTTTTAGCAAGTTTCTGTTTTATTTGGCTTTAGTTCTTGTCAGCTCTTCTGTTGGTCTTGTAGTTCTGGTATTCTTTTCTTTGTTTTCAGCTTTGTTGTTGTATCTGCAGTTTTTGCTGCTTGTCCCTGGACTTCGTATTTTGTTCCTGAGTTTCAATAAAAACTATTCATTCATCTTAAAAAACATCATCCCAAATTTCATTCAGAAAATATTTAAGGTACACCAACTTTTGCTTAAAAACCTATACAAATGGAAATTGACCATTCATGCCCTATCGACACAGTATCTGATAACTCTCGTATTATCACTTATCAGGCAACCATACATCAACAATTGAGATTCAATGTTTAATCATGTACAAACCAACAGATTCAGAATATAAAAGCTCTTGAACTTTGCTCTAATCAATGGAACAACAAATGGTTTTAATGTAAAACAAACAATCAAAAAAATTATACTAAATTAGCATAATTTACCCCCCCACCCCCAACAAAAAAAAACTTTACAAATATAAATGAAGGCAATTGCTTTTTACAGGCTATAAATTCAAGTCATCTTCCTTCATCAATAGAAGAAACAGATATAGAATTTCTAGAATATTCCTCAACTAAACTACTGCTTCCAGAAGCCTTGGTAACACCGGTAAGCGTGCTACTAGCATTGGTATTAGTGAAAGCAGAAGAACTGGTAGTCGTCCAACGTCCCCCACGGCCTTGAATTCCAGGTTTACCTGGTCTGGGCAACGTAAATGAGTCGCTTGAAAGCATGAGATGAACTGAGTTCATATCAGGCCTATCTGCAACACTTTGTTGACAACACAACAGCCCAAGCTGAATGCACATTGCTGCCTCATCAGGATTGTACTTGGCAAGACTTGTGTCAACTAATTCCAAAGTCCTCCCTGCTTGATATAGCTTCCATGTCTGCAGAATATATATAGCAAAGGAGAATAAGAGGATTGAATGAATTGAGTGAGTTTTTTTATTTCCCCCATTTTTCAATAGAGGCAACAAACACCACTGCTTTTAGGCCAATCCAAATTGCAGAATAAGAACAACTTCACTTGAAGATCAATATTGATGAATTAGATTTGAATTCATTGAGAAGGCACTGAATAACTACATCATGCAAAAGAAAGCAATTCAGGTACCACTTTATAAGCGATATGTGAGATAAGAATAAGTTGGAATTGAAAACTTTTAGGCTCCGTTTGTTCGGTGTAAAATGTTTTTCTATGGAAATTATTTTCAATCTCAAAATGATTCTTTTTTATTGTTTAGTTGAGAACATGAAAGTAATCTTTTTAGTCTTTAGTTGCACCAAAAATTTCCAACAACGGTGGCAGGTTGGGGAGAGGATAGTGGAGGTCGTGGTGGTGGTGGCAGTGGCAATCGCAGATGACCGGTAATGGCAATGACAGCAATTGGATGGTGGCCTATGGCAATGACAGTGGTTGGTGATCAGTGGCATTGAACTCGCTGAGTGGCCGGTGGCATTTGACGGCCACAATGGTTGACAAATGGTGGCCGGTGGTCGATGACAAGCGAGCAGGTGGGTCAAGTGGTGGTGATGGTTGACAACTAGTGGTGATGATTGGGTCATTGGCAATATGCAGGCAGGTGGCAATAGCCATTGGTAACAGAGGATGAGGTGGTAGTGGTGGCATAAAGGAGTTGAAAAGGAATTATATCAATTCATTATTAACAGTACCCTAAAGAGCTTCAACCCTAAAGCCCAAAATTTCAGCCTTAGCCTTAAAGCTTTTCAAGGACCCCCTTAAAACTCTTTAGCAAAATTGCCAAAATGTTTGGCAATTTTTGCTAAAAGCGCTTTAAGAGCCTTAGAAACTCTTTTCTTAGCGCACTATCAAACAGGCCATTAGAGTTAAACATGCCAAGTGTCTAGAAAACTAGCTAAAAAAACTACTACTAAACAAAAAGGGGGAAAATAATGCCTAAAGCAACATCTCAGGGATAGCAAATTCCACGTTGAAATGGAGATTCCAGTACAAGGCAGGAGAAGGAATTGTCAATGGTGACTCATTGCCCAAGAGTTTTAAGGCAATGCCAATTAGGATACAAGGCTAGCAGTAAATGTGAAAGGCCTAATTAAGGTTTTTCTTAAAAAAAAAATCAGGGAACTTAATACAGAAGGACTAAGGAAGAATTATAGTAAAGAAGTACAGTGTTTGGGAGGTGCATATGTTAGAAAATATTCAGTAATTATGCTAACATTTGCATTAATCCTCAATTATCTGGAACAGAAGGTTACACTTACAAAAATAGAACTTTTAATTTGAGTTTTATTTTTTTTCTTCTTATTAGATGTATCTTCAATCTATTGGAGTATGTTGCAATATTTGGTTTTCGATTCTCAAAAGATGGCAACACTAATACATAACAATAATGATTCAATCAATTAATGCAAATTTTGTTGTATATAAATTTCAGGCTGTGGGCATTCAGGCAGATGAGCATTATAGGCGGCAACCATCAATCACTACAAGATCAGGTTTCATGTAATAGTAACTTACATAGCTGAGGAGGTCTGCCTTCTCTGAACCTAGCCTCCTGTCATTGTTCTTTCTCCCACTAACAATCTCTAACACCAAAACACCGTAACTGAAAACATCTGTCTTCACAGACAAATATCCATGCATTGCATATTCAGGTGCCATGTAACCACTGCATTCAAAAACATCTTTTATCATTTCTTTGGCAACAATATCACTTGCAGCAGCGAAAACAACTAATTAAGAACAAGTAGAAATAGGTGAAGTTGAAGAAAACACTCACTGAGTACCAGATATCCTAAATGTATGTACATGGGTGTCATCCCCAGGAAACAGCCTCGCCAACCCAAAGTCTGAAATCTTTGGATTCAATTGCTCGTCCAGCAATATATTACTGGCTTTGATGTCTCTATGAATGATCCTTACTGGGGCCTCTTCATGTAGGTATTGAAGACCTCGTGTAATGCCTGTTATTATTCGAAATCGTGTTGGCCAATCCAAGGATGCAGACTTCTCTTTATCTGAAATAAAACAAAAATCCCACCAGATTAATTATTACTCCTCCTTATTCCCTCTCTCCCAACCCCCAAAACACTAGAAGATATTTCATGCCTAGATATATGCATCCTCACTTTCATAGCTATGATGTAGGGCTGTAAATGAACCAAACACTCAGTTCGGGAAAAAGCTCGTTTATGTTCGTTTATTTAACAAATGGGTCAAGCTGAAACATAATAACGTGCTCGTGAACAAGCTCGTGAGAATGAGACTCAACTAAAATATATATTATATTATAATTTCATAAAATATCAAATTATTATTTGTAACTAATCGATAATATAAATAGTCCAATTTGTTGTAAAATTATATATAATATAAGATTGTTGAATCTAATTTTCATAGGTATCTAATTAACTCAAATAATATAATTTCAACTCTAATTCAGTTATTAATTATTAGCATATATTTCTAAATGGCTAAAAAAAAAATTAGTAGTAGTGTTTCCTATATCTAAGAAAATAAATAAAAATTAATGGTGTTCGAAAATAAAATGAATCAAGCTTTGACATACACAAAAGCAACCCATCCCCGATAGTTTTGGGAAATAATGTAAGAATATAATAGAATAGGAAATTGTTACCAAAGAGAAAGTAATCGAGGCTTTTGTTTGGCAGGTATTCATAAATAAGCATTTTCTCAGGCCCTTCAGCACAACATCCGAATAATGTGACCAAATTCCTGTGCTGAATTTTGAGTAACAGTTTCACCTCATTAGTGAATTCTCTCAGCCCTTGTCTTGATTCTAATGATAGCTTCTTCACAGCTACTTCTTCACCATTTGGCATCAATCCCTGTTTCGATGTTAACAATAATCATTAACAAATTCTAATGATAGCTTCCAGCTGGCAATTTCACACCGTCAACGACCTAATTTCCGAAATTCCGGCAAAACTAGAAAAAGAGAGAGAGAGAAGTTTTTTTTAATTCCAAAATTGACCCTAACAGAAAAAGATGTACCTTGTAGACGGGACCGAAGCCACCGTGACCGAGCTTATTGAGGTCGGAGAAGAAATTGGTGGCGACTTCAAGAGCGCGGAGCTCGAAGAAGAGGTCAGAGGACTCGGCGGCGGCGTCTTCAGCTTCGGCAGCGCCGCCGGATTTGAATATCTTGCGCAAGCAGGCGCAGAGACCAGACAGAAACCTCATCAACGGATCAATCGTACCGATTTGCGAAGATTCTTCCAGCTTTGCTAATTCGTTTTTAATTAATGAATTGTTAGGATCTGCGTGAGGTTAGGACTAGGAGTCTAGGACTAAACAATAAGGGGAGTGAGTTAGCGCGTACGTAGTACTACTTTGATGCCTCACGAGCAAATGTGATACTACTGATTGCAATGTCTGTCTGTATGCAGAGTATTGTTGTTGTCTATCGAAAGTTGGTACTACGTGTGGGTTTGATTATTCATGGTAGTAGTTTAATACTCTTTTTTTGAGATATGTAGTTCAATACTCTAATCTCTGTTTTGTTGAAGTTTCTGTTGCCTGCCGTGAATTAGGGTTTGGTTCGTAATTGGCCGCGTGGGCAACATCCATAATGTTTTTTTATTAAAAAATAAATAAAGAAATAAACTTTTTTTGTCTAAGATGGTTCACTAATTAAGTTGTATTTTCTAGAACAACACAATTTTTTCACTTAAAAAAAATGGGGACACTAAATTTTTTACATAAAGCTTCTTCTATTCATTTTTTTTTTTTTAATTAGCTTTCTTCTATTCATTTGTTTAGTGGGTGTGGTTATTTGTAGTGTTTCTTTTCTAACAACGGTGGAATTAGGATTTTGACTATAAAGGAGACAAAGTTTATCATACACGTAATGAAGGTACAGAGTTAGGATTTTTTTTTTTTTTTTTTTTTTTTTGAGAGAGTAAAGACATTAAATTTTTTTTTTATTTATTCAAGAATAAGTATACTAAAATTCTCCAATTAATATATAAAAAATAAAAGGTAAAAATAGTGTTTTGTCCCTAAAATTTGATCAAGTCGAAATCGAGTTTAACTCGTCGTTGGTCAAGGTTCGATGACGTCAGCCAGATCTAGTGGAGATCTAGTCGGTTCTTTGTGTACTTTTTCAAAACTTTATGTTATACTACATTTATTAAATATATATTAAATTAAAAATTACACCTTCTAATTTTGATCAAAATTCAAGTCAATTCTTTAACATTTTTTTTTTTTTTTTTCATTTTAAACCTCTAACTTTGATCAAAATTCAAGTCAGCCCTCCAATTTTATTTTGTAGATTTAAATTTTCTAACTTTTATTTATTTTCAAATTATACCCTCTAACTTTATTAGTTATATGAATTTTTCACCTACATCGTTTTGGGGGATTTCACGACAACTTATTTAACAGAAGTACACCGAATGACTACATTGAAAAGAGCCTAAAGTTGGTAAACTGCAATGAAAAAAATAATAATTATAAAATTGAAATGAATTTAGACCAAAATTAAATAATGTAATTTATAATTTGACCTAAGATATATTAAACTATAATGCATTCCACCGAAGTAACTTTCCTCCACGCTAGGGTTACCGTACACAGCCTAAACCAATGGCGATTGTTTTGATTCGTGTAGTAATTGAACTCTTAAGTCAATGCAGACTTCCTGTCTGCATTTTTTCAATGCTCTTTAAAGGCAACGTGGCCCACGCGTTCCCTAAACCCTCTAAAATCCATTTTTTCAATGCTCTTTAAAGGCAACGTGGCCCACGCGTTCCCTAAACCCTCTAAAATCCATTAATCCGTCAAATGGGAGAACGTCGAAGTTTCTTTCCCCAATCTGACAATTACAATTTTCATGCATAAATTGTACGGTTCCTATGTCAAAATATCTGTGCATATGATTTTTGATCTTCTACAGAATTTCTTATTTGGACAAAATAAATTCAACTGCCAAAATTATTCAATCAAGGAATTTTTGTTGAAGCTACTTGTCATATTAACTGTAGCCATTTTGGCAGATAAATTTATTAATTTAGTATTCATTATTTTTTACAATTTTTTAATAATTATTAACCCAACATATTATAATGGCTTAAATACGTTGTTGGTCCCTAAAATTTACTCACTGATCGCTATTAGTCCCTGAAGTTTAAAATGAGCGCAATTGATCCCTAAAGTTTCAAAACGGATTGTTAGTGGTCCTTCCATCCAACTTCGTTAGTTTGCATGTCTACGTGGCTAACAGAGACATGAGGTGGTCATTTTTAAATTACATGGCAATTTAAAAAAATAAATTAAAATTACACTTCATCATTTTAACCCAGATTACCTAACTGGATCCACATTAAATAACCCATTAAGAGATATTTGGGGAATTTAGACCCATTGTTTAGACCCAGATTACCCAGCCAGATCCATCTTCTACCCCAGCTCCTCACTGTTAAAAAGCTCTCTCCTTTTTACTGTTATTTTCTCTCACTCACTCTCACAGAGGCCACCATGGCTAAAACCTCAAGATTCCATCACCACCATGGTGAATCTCAGATGATTTCAACCCAAGTCTCAAGCAACGATGCCAGCAAACTCAAAAGTTGCATAAGAGCAGTCGAAGAAGACGAGCAACTCGAGCGAAATCAACTAACTCCATGACCCAGATTTGGCATCGACGAGCCCATACCTGGTGGCCTTACCCATTAATTTCAAGATCGCCGGCAGACCAGGCGACATCTTTGTCACAGTGCCCCAAAAAGGAAGGCCTTGAGACCTTCAAAGAGAGAAATGAAAAAAATTAGATCTACACTACTTTTTTCTTTAAAAATAACAAGAGGAAAATCCGAAAATTTTGTATACCTTGTAGACTATCTCACTAGGTGTAAAATACAGTTTGCGCAAGGAAATATCCTTCCGAAGCACATATGTCTTAATGGGCAGATATAGCAGAATAATGATGCCCACTCTCCAAGCTAATTAGACCAGCAACAGTGATATAGAAAGCCATATAACAGTTTCAAAGGAGGCCAAGTACAGTAATTCAATAATCAAATGCACCCAGAAGTGACATATAACACTGGATGTGGTGCTTCAGAGCCACTGCCATGGAGAACGGAGAGAGCAAAAGAAACAACAGTTAAAAAAAAAAAAACAGGCTTATTCCCCCAAATATTTTAGTTGTTTTGGGACTCTCCGTCATTGCCATTAAGAAATGGGTCATTTAACGTGGATCTGGGTTATGAAATTTGGGTCTAAATGATGATGTGTAATTTTAATTTGTTTTTTAAAAATTGACATGTAATTTAAAACTACCATCCTTATGTTTCCGTTAGCCATGTAAGCATATTAACTAACGGAATTGGATGGAAGGATCAATAATGATCAGTTTTGAAACTTCAAGGACCAATAACGCTCATTTTAAACTTCAGGGACTAATAGCGCTCAGTGAGTAAACTTTAGGGACCAATATTGTATTTAAGCCTATTTCTTTTTTACTTGGACCGCCATGATATAGATCTTTTGTTATACATGGGAAAATTAAATTTGATATTATCAATTTCCCAGTTATCCGTTTGCATCTAAAAAAAGCATTTCTAATTTTATAATATATATCATAGTTACAAAGTTTGTTAAACGTGATTATATTTGAATTGGTCTCGTCCAGTCTAGGGTTGAGTTTCAGTGCTAACTAAAAAAGAAAGATAAAGGATCTCAACATCTTCAAAAGTGACCCTTTTTTAAGTGAAAAGCTATAATATTATTATATAATTTTTTTTTTTTTTTTTTTGATCTTTTCATAAATTTAATAGAAAGAGTGATATTTCAAAAATGGTATACTGAAGTTCAAATTGTAGTAAACAAAGAATATTATTTTACTATTGTTGCTTTGTTAGATTCAGGCGCTGATTCAAACTGTATTCAAGAAGAATTAATTCCAGCAAAATATTACGAAAAAACCACTGAAGGATTATCTCAAGCTAGTGGAACAAGTTTAAGTATAGATTTTGGATTACCAAATGCACATGTTCATAGAGATGGTATTTTTATTCAAACAACTTTTGCCTTAGTCAAGAACATAACAAATAAAGTAATATTAGGAAACCCTTTTATAACTTTATTATATCCCATTAGAGAAATTTCAGAAAAGGGTCTCACCACACAAATTCTAGATCAAGAAGTTATTTTTCCTTTTGTCATGCCATCTATGACACAAGATATAAATTTGTTAAAAGAAATTTCATTTTCAAAAGAATTAAATTCAATTTCAGAAATTTAGAATAATTATTCTTTCCAATTTTCATCAAGTACTAACAAATTTTATTTTTCAGGATGAAGAAGATAGAGTTCGGAAAAGTCAGTCTCCCTCTCTATCCAAAAGGAACAAATTTTAAATTCAGAGTACTTAAAAATTTAGCCAGCTCCATCAACGAGGAACAGCAGTGTCTTTTAGATGCTCTCTGGAATACTCGTAATGATGGAAGACCATTTTTAGACAGCCTTAATGCTTTAACATATTACTTTAGCCAGCTAAATAATTCAGTAGACAGCAGTGAATTTTCCTCTTTTGCAGGTGTCCAATCTACTTTTCAAGATTCGAGTAGTTCCACTCAAATAGCAAAATTATTAGAGATGCCCCCACTGGGCCGAGAACCTTTTACCCCACTGGTAAAAGACAAAGGTGAGCAGTGTGAGTTGATAAGCTTGTCTCTTGATAGACAGCCTTTATCCCCACTGGATAAAGAAAAAAGTGTAGAAGCAAAAATTCTTAGTTTACCACAAGAACTCAAAGATAAGATTTTCCAAACTGCTGAAGATAGATCCCAAGGCCTATTAATCAAGTTACAACAATACTTTTTTGACCACAAAGTTATAATTCCAGGTCTATCTTCCCACATTTCTGATAGATATTTAGGAAATCAACAAAACTTATTATTCCATATGCTTTACTGTCCATTTCTAGCAATTTCATCTTTATCATACTGTTAATCTGGGTGGGTATATATTATAAGATGAAAATGTAATGTGAAATTATTAGAAATTTATTATTGTGTTTTTATAAAAAAATCGTGTTTATATATAATATATATTTTAGTATTAGCATTTATTATGATTTTTTGTATATATGGAACAATATGTTCTTTTTATCAAAGAAAATATAATTGTCAAGATTTAATGGAATTTTTAATTATAAAAAATTAAAGGTTTAAGTACCGTTTTGGTCCTCAATTTTGGCCTTTGTGTTAATTGGTCTCTAACCTTTCAACTGTGTCAAATTGGTCCTCAACCTTTCAATTTTGTGTTAAAATGATCATTGCCGTTAAGTATTGAATGAAAAATGCTGATGTGACTAACAGTTTATTTTTAATTTTAAAAATGTATGACATGGCATGCCAACTCAAATTTTAATTATAGGAGTTTGTTGAATATTTGATAAGTTACGGAATAGACCGAATGAAAATTTGTGGATAGTTTGTTCCTATGCTACTGTTTAAGTGATCAAACAATCAATCCTGGTATTTTGATTATTGATGTATTTTTAATTATATTCTGGTTCATTAAGATACTCATGTTGTCACCGTGAGTTTAATCGTGATATATATATTATATATATATATATATATATATATATATATAAATCTGTATTGATATATATATATATATATATATTCTGGTTCATTATTTTTCATATATTTTATTATTTATTTTTATATTAGTTGGCATTTTCTTTTTATTAAAATTTGAGTTGGCAGGCGGCAAAGACCATTTTGACACAAGGTTGAAAGGTTGAGAACCAATTTGACACAGTTGAAAGGTTAGGGACCAATTTGACACAAAAGCCAAAGGTTGAAGACCAAAACGGTATTTAAACCAAATTAATTTAATTAAAAATTATATATTAAAATAATGAGATGTAAAATTGTAAGATTTCAAAAACTTATATAATGTAATATTATAAAGTCAATCAAATGTCAAAAAGTTTCGATTTTATATTATTGTAAATATAGATTTCGCCATGACAACCACATCATGGCGGGTGTGATCCACGATAGGCGGGTGTGATCCACGATACGATAATCTACTTTGCGACCGAAGATATATGAATAGTTGCAAAATAGCAGATCATATTAAGGTTCTCATTGAGGAATGAATAATTTCTTACCAATCCGCCATAACCAAATTATTTTTGTCACTATGAAAGTTGAACCAATTATTGTGTTAGTCAATTAGAGTACTGTTGCTATAATGTTATGATGTTAAAACAAAATGGGCGATGTCATTAATATGGTATGTACTTCTTAATATATCATCTTAATGACTTTATTCAAGTCATTTTTTTAGTTTGTGTTTTAAAGTATAAGATTTTACTCAAAGTATTTAGATTTTATCTTATACTCATATGCAATGTTGTTTCAATGATATAAACAATCTACTTTTATGCATGTTTTCCATAGTATGCCTTTTCCATTTATCTTGATAGTCCAAGGTACAGGTTTCAAGTGAAAGAAATAATCAAATTGTGCTCAAGGGTGTTAGACTTATGGATTAGTCCCAAAAATCGAATTGTCCTAGAATGTACTCCTGAAAAATGTAGCTTATCGATGGACATGCAATCGAAAACAATTTTTTTTTTTTATAAATATTTGTTCTACTTTTTCTCAAGCAGTCCAGGAGAAATCTAAAGGTTTTGACTCATCTAAATATAATTAATTCATTATTAACCAAACAAAATTAGTTGCTTATAATGGAATAATGATTTTTTACTCTACAAGGATATTGTAATATTAATATTTATTTATTTACTGATTAATTATTGGTATTACTAAAGGTTTAAGAATATAAGGTAAGTTATTTTTGTTGGATATTGATAAATCTAGCAAAGTTGTAACACTCTCAACTTAGTAGTTTATTTAAATTGCCATGTTATATAAACTTTTTTTATAAAAAAAAATTATTTCAGCCTAAATTAAGTCATTAATCATCCATCTTTTAATCTTCATTTTTTTTAATATAATAGTAGAAATTTATTGAAAGTCAACAGAAAAAAAATAATACAGTGGACCCAAAAATCACAAGAAACTCTGGATCTCAGCTGAGGTATCCTCAATCCAAAATTTTGAATTGTAAACAGAGGAATCTAACTAAGCCAAAGTCAAGGTAGCCAAATTTGAAACTAAACAACTAGGACAAACAGAAAAATAAGAAAAGCGCGAGATTAAAACCCACACATCACATGTTCTCAATTGAACCTTCCACCTGGCTGGACGGTAAACAATTCAGAAACCGAACTTGTGGGCCTTCCAACTCAACATAGAAAATCCCAACATCTAATGTGAAGTGGAGCACTTGGAGACATGCACCAATACGTTGATTAATGCCTCGTGGTAAACTCATGACAGGACCACACTTGGCTGCCATAACATTCCCACCATCATTCTGGATCAAAATCCCCACAAACCACGACTGAGAATTAGATTTCTTAAACACCTCCCAGTTCACCTTATATCTGCCAACACTTGGTGGTAACCACCTATGATCCCTACACCACTAACTCTGGAACCTCCTCCACCACTATGTGATCGAGCCCACCCATAGGTAGAGAATCCTTGTAACATTGAAGCAAATTCCTAGCCTTATGCACCACCGGTCCGCAACTGGGTTTGGGAGAGCCTTCTCATGCACCATCTTGTTTCGTTGTTCCCAAATAAAATAGGTAATACAATTGAACACCTCAACCCACCTGAATACCATCTTAATTTGTGGTATTGATAAGTGAAATAGTGAATAACTATGATAATGCCTAAAAATCAGTGGGCACGGATACGTCTCAACTCGAATGGACGGAGCTTGCACTGACGGACGAGTGTACCTGCAAAACAGAGAAAAGGTGAAGGAATGCACCAGCGGTGGTCCGGTGGGGGAGCCTCCGATGCTTAAGTCAGACGTTCGCTCTCTGAATCAGAGTATCAATTTCTAAAGTATAGAGGTGAGAAAAAGAGTGTGTACCTTGGTTTGAGAAGTTCTCAGCTTTATATAGGAGGCTCCAGACTTCTAGCCGTTTGATTGGCATTAAATGAGTTTTTATGTCTAGATTTGTAACCGTCTGGTTCTTGATTGGTAACCGTCCGGTCCTTGATTTGGGTCTTCTAATTATGTCATTGACTTTTCTGAAGTGGTGTCGAATTTGGCACGTGGGCGAAGTGCTGCGTACAGTTGGATCTTTATCACGTCGTCAGTGCCGCAATAGTCGTTGTAAGGGGTTGATTTTGGCTAGTATCAGATGCCCCCTACTCCGTATCGTCGTTACAAGGTGACGATATGCGGGGTATTGAAAAGGTGTGAGGGTTTTTAAGTAATTTAACGCGTTTCTCAGGAAGTGGAGACTTCATTTAATGAAAAGGCGTCGCTTCGGACGGCGAGTGACGCGTGTCGCCTTACGATTGGCCGGAGTGTACCAGGCGTCGTTTCGTCAGCGAAGAGATGTTGCTTCAGGCAGCGAGGGACACGTGCCGTTTTGCGAGTGGCCGGGGCGTACGAGGCGTCGTTTCGTCAGCTTTTGGCGATTTTTTGAATTTGTAGGGTTTTTGATAGGGTTTTTATACCGATTTTGGGGGTTTCTTTTTTATTCACACAAGAAAAATTTCTGGGGCGAGTGTCTGGGGTTTTCCTCTCCATTTTTCCCGGTGAGTCTTTTCTTTCGATCTTTAGCTTTTCCAATTCGTGCTTTGTGATTTCCGTTTTGGTTCATTCTGGCTTCGCTGAGTCATTCATTCAAGTTGTTCTTCGTCGGCGTCTCTAGGTTCACCAAGAGTAACTTAGGTCCGCCTCCGTTAGAGGGTTATATTTCCCCTGATAGTGTGCTCCACCGACTTGCGGTGGAGCTTTATTCTGTTGTATATCCGGCTCTTAGTACTTGGGAGTCGGTTAGGAATAGAATAGCGGCGAATGAGGCCGAGTGGTCGCTTCCGTTGTTGGAAGAGTTACCCGAGGGTTTATCTAGTGAGTCGGCCGGGAGGGTGGTAGGAGAGGTCTCGTCTGAGGTGACCTCGAGTACCTCGGGCTCTCGTCAATTGCCTAGGGTAAATAGGTCTTGGAGGGCCTTGTCTTACTTTAGTAAAATAAACCAGGACGTTATCGATAGGATTAGGCGTCATTATCAGATTCCTGATGACGTTGTCTTGAGGATCCCTAACTCTGACGAGAGGGCCTGTTGTCCTAAGTATGAGGGTGACGTTGCATTTTATGAGGCAGATCTTAGGGCCGGTCTGCGTTTTCCTATGCAACCTTTCGTGAGAGAGTTGTTAGATTTTCTATCCTTGGCGCCAGGGTAGGTGGCCCCAAATGGCTGGCGGACGATTATATCATGTATGGTCATGTGGAGGGTTAACAGTAACGGACAAGAGGACCTTACTGTGGACGAGTTCCTTTTCTGTTACGAGCCTTGTCAGATAGCGCTTTCCCCAGGTTTTTGGACGTTTAAGAATCGTGATACAGACACTAGGGTTGTCCAGGGTGCCTTCGTCTGATAGGATCTGGAAGGACGGATATTTCTTCTGTGGTGATACTGGGAGAGGCTCCCACAAGAGGATCCTAGACTTTGTCAGGGTCCGTAGGTCGTGGGGGACTCCTTTGTCACCTGTGTGTTTTTCCTCTGTCCTTTATGTTTTAGTTTGTCGTTAGTATATGACTTTTTTTTTACTTTGTTTTGTAGTATTGGATCGTCCGTTGCTGAATTCCGTGTGGAAGAGGATATCGAGGGTTTTGGAGATCGAGGACCGTCGGTACACTATCTTTATTGAGCCAAATCCCTTGCGACCTTCTCCTTCGGACCGGTGCCTAACCCTACTGTCAAGGCTTTATTAAAGGCAAACAAGAAACGTAAGTTATCCTTATGGTCACATGAAGATTTTTTTTATGCATGCGTTCTTCTTTGTAGGGGCGGACACAATGAAGCTGAACAAGAGTAGACTGAGGCAACTCGCCCAGTCGGGTGAAGTGGCAACCGACCCCGTCATCTTGAAGCGCAAGAGGGCTGACGAGGGATCTTCAAAGCGGGCTGAGGAGGCGCCCACTCGTCCTCCTGTGCAAGAGGCCGTTCCACTTGTCAGGCAAGTCCCACCCATTGTTATGGTGGACGTGGACCCTGCCTCTCCGACGGACCCTTCTGTGCCACCGTCAATCAAAGCCCTCACGTGGCGATGGATAAAGCCAAGAGAGCTTTCACCTCTAGGGACATGGACGACTATGCTGCTACTCATATTGAAGACGTCCATTATCTGTTGGTTCACTCACTCATGCGAGTATGCCTTTCTGTTTTATTGCTTTTTCCGGTTTCCCTTGCGTTTTTGTTTCTGATCTTCCTATATTTGTAAGGCTTGAATGAGGCAATGGTGATGAGCCAGAGGTGTATTGCTGTGGAGGAGGATCTCGCCACCCTTCGAGCTAAATGCATGGCCGATGAGGCGGAGATGAAGAATGCGAAGAGGGCGGTCCTTGAACTGACGAGGGAAAGGAAGGATGCGCTAGTTGAGGTGGAGAAGCTGAAGAAGGAGTTGAAGGCGAGGGATGACGATGTCAAGGTAGCAGTTGATGCTAAGGACAAAGCGGTTGCTGATCTTAAACACCTGGTCGGTCAGATTGAGGGAGCTAAAGAGGCTGCGGTGTCAGAGTTTAGGGCGTCCGAGGCATTTGAAGATATCAACACCCGCTACTTCCTGTTTGGCTTCGAGGCCTTCAGGAAACAAGTCGTCCAACGCTTTCCTGGCCTGGACTTTTCAGCTTTTCAGCCGTATGACGATGATGATTCAGTGGTGAACGCTTCTCAAAACCGAGCCGGTGATGACGATGTGTCATCGAAATAGGAATCTTTGTTAAGTTATGGATAAAATTTTCTTTTTGTTTAAAATTTTAAACAATTTTTTCTTTTGGTGCCCGTGTTTTAGGGGCAGTTTAAACAATTCAGTTTCCGTGACGGGTTAAGTTTCTTGGATATGCCTTGTCTATCTTTTGAATGGTTATGTGTTTTTGTTTGTTTGAATGATTCCAGTTCGTTCTTTGAGGAGGTATTGATTGGTTTATATATGTGTTTAGTTTTAGATATATATTGGTTTATATATCTTTCTGAGCTACAAGGCGGTGTTTGAGCGGTATAGTTTAGCTTTAAATATTTTGCTAAGTCTAAAGACAGTGTTGGTCGATGTAGTAGTTTAACTTTAGGCATTTTATCAAGTTAAAAGATCGTGTTGGACGATGCAATTTAACTAAGTTAAAAGATCGTGTTGGACGATACAGTTTAACTTTAAATATTTTTCTAAGTTAAAGGATCGTGTTTGGATGATCCGGTTTAACTTTAGGTATTTTCTTAAGTTAAAAGATCGTGTTGGACGATGCAGTTTAACTAAGTTAAAAGATCGTGTTGGACGATACAGTTTAAATTTAGATGTTTTTCTAAGTTAAAGGATCGTGTTTGGACGATACGGTTTAACCTTAGGTATTTATCTAAGTTAAAAGATCGTGTTAGACGATGCAGTTTAACTTTGTGTTGCGTGGATGATGTGTTGATATGAACTGAGACAGGTGATTTACCATGGTTCGGCAATAGTGCCTACGTCCACCCTTATTTCTATCTTTTTATTGAAGGTATGTTTATTTTACAAGGTTGGTCCCTTTTTAGGGATAGTATCTCCTGAGATGCTCGGCATTCCACGGGCATGGTAGTCGTCGTCCATTCATGTCTTCTAAATGATATGTTCCTGGTCGTCGTACTTCTACGACTTTATAAGGTCCTTCCCAGTTCAGGCCTAGCTCCCCTTCAGAGGGAACTTTGGTGGCTAAGGTAACTTTTCGTAGGACTAGATCGCCGATTGAGAAATGCTTGGGTTTGACTCTTGAGTTTTAGTGTCGCGCCATTTTTTCTTGATATCTCTTCATCCTTGCTTTTGCCGTGTCTCTAACTTCGTCGATCAGGTCAAGGTTGAGGCGAAGTTGTTCTTCATTTTGTTGGTTGTCATATGTTGAAGTTCGTAATGTCGTCAGTCCGATTTCCACGGGCACCACTGCTTCGTTCCCATACGTCATTCTAAATGGTGTTTCGCCCATTGGTATCCTAACTGTTGTTCTATAAGCCCAGAGTATGCTTGGGAGTTCTTCTGGCCATAGCCCCTTTGCCCCCTCAAGTCGGGTTTTGATGAGTTTGAGTAATGATCGATTAGTAACCTCGACTTGTCCGTTGGCTTGTGGATGGCCAGGAGATGAATAATGGTATTGGATGCCTAACTCTTGAGAGAATTGCCTGAACCTGGGATTGTCGAATTGCTTTCCGTTGTCTGATACGAGTACTCGCGGAATTCCGAACCTGCAAATCACTTCTTTCCATACAAAGCTTTGAATGTTCTTTTCTGTAATGGTCGCCAATGGCTCTGCTTCCACCCATTTTGTGAAATAGCCGATTGCAACCACCAAGAATTTAAGCTGGCGTCTTCCAATTGGAAATGGGCCCATGATATCCAATCCCCATTGCGCGAATGGCTAGGGGGTCGTCATTGGTACCAGTACTTCCGGTGGTGAGTGTAGTAGGTTGGCGAACCGTTGACACTTGTCATAGTGTTGGACGAATTTGTTGGCATCTGCTTGCATGGATGGCCAGTAGTAGCCTGCTCTGACGATCTTCTTTTGTAAGGCTCGCGCCCCTGAGTGGTTGCCACAGATGCCTTCGTGTATTTCTCTCATGACGTATTTGACCTCGTCTGGTGCCAGGCATCTGAGATAGGGAAGGGAGAAGCTTCTCTTGTATAGTATTCCCTGCAACATAAGAAAACGTGAGGCGCGTACCTTTAATCGTCTGGCTTCGTGTTGATCGTCTGGTAGTATCCCTCCTTGTAAGTCTGAAATTATTGGTGTCATCCAAGAGATTTTAGTGTGGACGAGGTTAACCTCGGTTGCCTGTAGGCTTGATTGCTTGACGATTTTGATTTTACCGTCCAATATTGACGACGAGGCAGACTTGGCCAGTTGGGCTGCTTCTGTGTTTTGTTCTCGCGGTGCGACTGAGTCTTACCTCTCGGAATCGACTTATCTGATGTTGGACAAGGTTCAAATACTGCCGCATACGTCCTTCCTTTGCTTCGTAGTCTCCGTTCACCTGCCCTACAACGAGCTGGGAATCGCTAAGCACGTCTAGCTCGGCTGCCCCTAGTATTTTAGCCATTTTGAGCCCGGTTAATAGAACTTCATACTCAGCCTCGTTGTTGGTGATTAAGTACTGCAGTCGCACAGCTTGCTTGATGATGTCACCTTCCGGCGATTTCAAGACTATCCCTATTCCGCCTGCGTTTTTTGTTGACGACCCATCTATATTGGCCGTTCACTTCGATGTCTGTTCGATGTCTTCCGTTGGTTCGTCGTCCTTTGAGGTAAAGTCTGCTATGAAATCTGCTAGGGCTTGAGCTTTGATTGCTGTTTGTGGCCGATTGTCAATGTCAAACTCGCTAAGCTCGATTGACCATTGAATGAGTCGTCCAGTGGCGTCAGGTTTGTTCATTGCCTTTCGCAGTGGGTGGTTGGTGAGTAGTACTATTGTGTGAGCTTGGAAGTACGGGCAAAGTTTCCTTGCTGCTGTCACCAGGGCGAATGCCAGTTTTTCCATAGGTGGGTATCTCTCCTCTGCTCCTCTGAGTGTTCGACTTGTATAATAGATAGGTAACTGTCGTCTTTCTTCCTTTCTAATCAGTGCAGAGCTGACGGCAGTTGGTGAGGCAGCTAGGTACAGGTAGAGCTCTTCGCCTTGTTTAGATGGACTAAGCAATGGTGGTTTCGTTAGGTATCTCTTGAACTCCTCAAATGCTTGCTGACACTCGTCAATCCATATGAATGCTTTCTTCAATGTCTTAAAGAAGGGTAGGCACTTGTCTGTTGACCGAGACATGAATCGATTCAGTGCGGCTACTCTTCCCGTCAGCCTTTGGATTTCTTTGGTGGTTTTTGGTGGTTGCATCTCTAAGATCGCCTTAATCTTGTCTGGGTTTGCTTCTATGCCTCTCTACGAAACCATAAAACCAAGAAATTTGCCTGAGTAAACACCAAATGCACATTTACTAGGGTTCAGCTTCATCTGGTATTTGCGGAGTGTTTCGAACGTTTCTTTGAGGTCGTCCAGGTGATCGCCTTCTTCCTTGGACTTTACCAGCATGTCGTCGACATAGACTTCGACATTTCTGCCGATTTGGTCGTGGAACATTCTGTTCATCAGTCGTTGATAGGTGGCTCCTGCGTTCTTTAGTCCGAACGACATCACTTTGTAGCAGAAAAGTCCTCTGCTTGTGATGAAGGATGTCTTCTCTTGATTGCTCTTATCCATCACTATCTGGTTGTATCCTGAAAAAGTATCCATAAATGTTAGAAGTTTATGGCCAGCTGTCAAGTCGAGTAGCTGGTCTATCCTTGGAAGAGGGAAACTTTCTTTTGGACAAGTTTTGTTCAGGTCGGTGAAGTCGACGCACATTCGCCACTTCCCGGTATTTTTCTTTACCATGACTACGTTGGCAAGCCAGTTGGGGTAGAAGACTTCCCTGATGAAGTTTGCCGTTAGTAGTTTATCCACCTCTTCCATGATGGCGTTATTCCTTTCTAGGGTAAAGACCCTCTGTTTCTGTTTTATTGGACGAAGAGTGGGGTTTATATTTAATTTGTGAGAGATAATGGAAGGATTGATACCTGGCATGTCTTCATGACTCCATGCGAAGACATCCTTGTTGTTCTTCAGAAATTGGACGAGAGATTCTTTCATCTTCAGAGGCAGGTTAGCCCTGATTTTGGTCATCTTTTCTGGGTGCCCGTCTTCTAGCTCGATTGTGTCTAGCTCTTCAGATGGTTTCACTAGAATCTTTTGCTCTTCTATAGTCATTGTCTGATTCTGTCCTTCCGACCCTAGGGAGGCGAGGTAGCACTCTTTGGCAGCTATCTGGTCTCCTCTGACTTCCCCTATGCCGTGTTCAGTGGGGAATTTGAGGAGAAGATGGTATGTGAAGGTCACAGCTCGCAGCCGGTTGAGCGTAGGTCATCCAATGATCGCATTGTAGGCTGAAGGGCAATTGACGACAAGAAAGTCGACAGTTTTTTAGACTGTCTTTGGGTGAGTGCCTACCGTGATCGGTAAGGTTACGATGCCGACTGGGCAAACCTTGTCTTCTGTGAATCCCACGAGTGGTGCATCCATGGGGCGTAGTTGGTCTTTGTCCAAGCTTCCGTTGTCCACCATTACTCGCCTAGTAGTGAAACTTGCAATGTTAATTGTTACTATGAGGGCATCATCATGCGGCTGATGGGTGCCCCTGGCGTCTTCTTCGTTGAAGGATATCACTTGATCGTCGAGGCAGGCATTCTTTGGGGGTCTTTGGACAACCATGATATTGTGCACCTGTCGCGCATATGCTTTTCTCGAGGCTCGGGAGGTTCCTCCAGATGCCGGTCCTCCTGTGATGTTTCTGATTTCTCCAACGGGCCCAGGCTTGTTGTTTTCAGTCTGTTCCTTTTGTATTGGAGGTTTCATTGGACGACTGTTGGAGGAACGGCTGAGATATTTTTGCAGCTTACCTTGTCGGATGAGTGTCTCCACTTGCTCCTTTAAGGCTACGCAATCCTCCGTGAGGTGTCCATGATCCCTGTGGAACCTACAATACAAATTTTTAGGTCGGTTGTTAGGATCTGAACGTATTTTACCTGGCCACCGAAGTGAAGGGTCATCCTGCATCTACAAAAAGAGCTTGTCGATAGGTGTGTTCAGAGGTGTGAAGCTGCTGAATTTCACAGGGGGAGCGATCGTTCGTTTACGCTCCGGGGTCTCGGTGAATTTTGGAACCTTTTATTTGGCAGGTTCCTGCTTGTGATCTTCAGTTTCTTTTCATCTTTTCGGGGGAGGATCGTCCACAGCTTCCAGGGTGTCCTCAACATTCATGTGTTTTTGGGCTTCGTACATGAGTTCTGATAGGGTCTCTGAGGGGTCTTTGCAGAGATCATAGAGGAAATCTCCTTTCCGTAGCCCTGCCATGAATGTGGTTACTGTGACGTCTTCCTTCGGGCGATCGATCTTCATCGCTTCTTCATTGAAACGGTGTACGAATGCCCTTAATGATTCTCCCTCCATTTGCTTGACACTGAGCAAGTGAGTGGGCGGTCGTCCTTTTCGTTGATTGCCGATGAAGTGGTCGATGAACGCCCGGCTCAACTGGACGAATGAGCCGATTGATTCTGATTCGAGCTTGTTGAACCATACCTTTGCTAATCCCCTTAGTCCCATGGGGAATACTCGGCACATTATTTCTTCGAGGACGGCCTGCAGCTGCATGATTGTCTTGAACGCTTCTAGGTAGTCAAATGGATCCTTGGTTCCGTCGAAATTTTCGAGTAGTGGCACCTTGAATCTGGATGGAAGCGAGAAGTTGGCAATGCTTTGAATGAATGGTAATCGGCCCGGTGTACGAGTTTGCCCAAGTTACGGGCAGCCTTCGCTTTCAGGCTGTTTTTCATGTCTTCCATTTGCTTCCTCATTTCACGTAATTCTTCTCCTAGGCGGGCTGTTTTATCGTCCTGACCTCTTGATGATTGAGCCAAGCGATTAGGTTATCTGGACGAATGGTCCGATTATTTGGTGGACCGAGCCCATCGTTCAGGCTGCTTGGACGACTGTTCATGTTATTCTGACTTTTTGGGCGGCTAGTCTTGTCGTTCTGGCTGCTTGGACGATCGAGTGGTTCTAACCGTCCTCTGCCGGCTGGGATGGGCAGAGCTTCCCACGCTTTCCGCCCTATGTCTATTCTGGGGTGGGGTTTTCTCCGCCTCGTCTGCCCTGCGGCGTGTGACTTGACGGCTGTCAGCTTCTTGGTCGTTCGACCCGTTTTCTCCCCGCGGAGGGGGTTGGTTGTTGTCACGGAGGGTTGGAGGCCCCTTCTTGATGGCCTGCCATAACTCTTGGTTCTGGCGGGATGTTTCCCGAGCAAGGTCTTGAATGCTGGTTGCAATAACCTACATTTGTCTCTCGATCGGGGTCATGGGAGGATCAGCGCTGGTCCTGTCATTGGGAGCTCCTTCCATGATCGCGATTGATCTGTGTGCGGCCCTTTTTGCTCTAAGAACGACAATAGCTTATTAAGTCGTTCCCACAGACGACGCCAACTGATAATGCCTAAAAATCAGTGGGCATGGACATATCTCAACTCGAATGGACGGAGCCTGCATTGACGGACGAGTGTACCTGCAAAACAGAGAAAATGTGAAGGAATGCACCGGCGGTGGTCCGGTGGGGGAGCCTCCAATGCTTAAGTCAGAAGTTCGCTCTCTGAATTAGAGTATCAGTTTCTAAAGTATAGAGGTGAGAAAAAGAGTGTGTACCTTGGTTTGAGAAGTTCTCAGCTTTATATAGGAGGCTTCAGACTTCTAGCCGTTTGATTGGCATTAAATGAGTTTTTATGTCTAGATTTGTAACCGTCTGGTTCTTGATTGGTAACCGTCCGGTCCTTGATTTGGGTCTTTTAATTATGTCATTGACTTTTCTGAAGTGGTGTCGAATTTGGCACTTGGCCGAAGTGCTGTGTACAGCTGGATCTTTATCACGTCGTTAGTGCCACAATAGTCGTCGTAAGGGGTTGATTTTGGCTGGTATCAAACTACAGTAAGTATCAACAATACATAAGTCATAAGCTAAAAATTCAATCATCCATTCTAAGATTCCTATCATCATAATCATCATAATCTGAATCTACAGAATTCATTTCATCATTATTGTCTTAGCCAACATCAGCATCCATAGGTAAATCATCAAAATCCCTATATCTCTCAAATCCAGGCAGTGGACCATTGTTATAATCATATTCGTCATCATCAAAATCCCTATATCTATCAAATCTAGGCGGTGGACCGCTGTCATCATCAGATTTGTCACTAACTTGATGACCTGCCACGTCTTTTCCTTTTTCAGTAGTTCTAATGCCCTCCTTATCACCTAACATTGAAACCAAAATGATACATCATTGATCATACACTAAACATTTGAATAGCATAGTTAAAAGACTGGTTTTAATCATTTATTTGTCATTTCACAAGTTTTTGGGCTAAAAGACTGGTTTTAATCATTTGGGCTGCTTTTTATCTATTTGGCATGTGTACTTCTTATCAACATATAGTATTTTAGGTATTACAACATGATTGACATGTATTATTTATTGCCTATGTCTTTTTCTTTGAGTTTTTGGCTATGTGAAATTTATACAACCTTTTTGGTTTTGTAGATTGGGGATGGCCTTTTACTTTGAACCAATTGTTAGGTGGGTCCACTCTCTCTCTTTGGTATGGGATTGAAAATTCTTGGTCAATTTGTGAACAAAATTTATCTTTTGTCTTTGTGAAATTGCTCTATTCTTCTCTGATTTTTTTTGCTTTAATTATTTCAGTGAGGCTTGTCACGGAATTAACATTCAGTTGCAAATTCTACAAAATTTAAAGAGAGGATAGTGTTTGCAAATTGATTGAGAGCATTGACGGATGGGCCAAGTTCAAGGTGGTTGTGTGGTTGAGGCCTGGCGGTGGCATTGCCGATCGCACCAGCAAGATTCTCAAGCTGCTTTGGTTTTACCTTTCGAAGATTATCATCAGGTTTTTGCCTCTTTTTTCACTTCCTATCATTCATGTCTCTTTTCTTTTTGAAATTTTGCCATGAATTGGAGAGAAAATTTTGTTCAATATCTATGGTAGTATACACATCCTTATTCATCATCACTAATAAAGGACAGGTTAATAGGGTGATGCAAATGATTTTTTTTCTTTCTTTCCCTAATTCGCTATTTGGTTTCTACGAAAATTTAACAAAACAAGAAGGTAGAAGAATTTTTTGTACCCGGAATGTTCTTTGGCAGTTTTTAACAATGAAACTGGGAAGAAAAAAAAAATTGATATTTTTAATCATTTATTAATGTATTTAGCTATCTACCCAAATTGTTTTCTTTTAGATCTAATTCTAGAATCTTTTGGTATATATTTATTAATGCGATTATATGTTACTCTCTCTTCTCTTTCAAAATTTGGATCCAAGCATAGAAGATTGGAGATAAGGAAGGCACATATCAACAATTTGGTTCTGAGTTGGTAGCGAGAACCACAAACAAATTTTTCAGTAAATAATCCAGTTTTGAAATTCAGTAAAATTTTGAGTTTATTGATATTATGTAGGCGATACTTCATGCTTGGAGTGACAATCTTTGCTTGAAGTTGTTGAAGAACTGCTACAATGCTCTTCCAAATGATGGGAAGGTAATTGTTGTGGAGAAAATTCTTCCAATTTACTCAAACACTAGGAGGAAAGGAGTGGATGCAACACGAATTATTTGCATTGGCATTTGGAACTAGATTTAAGAGTATTACTATTGCAGGTTGTGTTTGTAATACTATTTTTATGGAGTTCAATAAGAAGGATGATGCATTTGCATCATTTGTAGTGTAGGTTGAACATATCTTTTGTAAGAGCTGACAGTCTCTTCTGATTATTTTCCCTAATTGTTTTATTTTTTTATTTTTATTTTTAAAGTACCTAATTGTTGGGATAAGGTAATGATCAGTTTCTGATGATATTATGATATCAATATGGGATGTTTCATGTGTGAATCTTGGATCATGAAATTATTCTTACTAATCAAGCACTCAAACACTCCTGTCATCTTCCATCAAATGGTGCAGCACCTACATTCAGCTATGTGGATGCTGTGATTGGCTACCTTTTCATGTTAATGGGATTGCCAAGGCACAGATTAGTCAGGCGAACCTGTTTGAGGCTCCTTCTATGAGAATTGAGATTTAAGCTTACTATTTTTCATTACTATGGGATTTTGTTTTGGATTTTGTAATCGCTAATAAGCCATTTAACTATGGTTTTACTAGATATCTAAAAAGTGAGTCTATTATCACTGTTGAGGGTTTTAAAGATTTAGTCTCCTTGGCCAAGACAGGGTAATCCTTTCGCCTCCTCTCACCAATTACTCTCCTGATCTCACACTTTAAACAATTAAATACATGAATCAATATTAGAAATTTTCAGTGGCTAAAAATGGAGTGTTTTATAGGTGAACGCTCACCATGGCCGGAATATAGGATTTTCTTTCTGTGGAGGATGAGGTTGAAAGACACAAAGTTTGTAAAACAAGTAGAAGCTGATCAATATTCAATTATTGGCTTATTGCCACTGATGCCACCCAGATGCTTAGTAGTACAATCAAATGGCAATTCCTTGAAGGAAGAGTTTTCAGAACCTCCGATAAATGTGAGTATGGTTTGCTTCTTCTTCTTTTTTTGATTCAATTAAAGGTTAGAATATTTTTGTGGGTTGGTGATTTTTTTTTCTTTTTCTTTTCTTTTTAATGAAATTTGGGTTTGATAGGCCATCCCTTCATGCCGTCACATCTCACCAAGACGCCATGTATTAGATTAGCTTTAATTTTCTTCCCTATTCCTTTTTAATGTTTAGCATTTCATTCTTTTGGATGCATTACATAAAAAAGAAAAAGTCATTTTTAATTGATTTCAAATATTTGTTTATAGTTAACTATCAAAAAAAATATATATTTGTTTATAGTTTAAGCTTTACAAGTTTGTCAAAAGAACTGAGTGATGCTAACGTTAGAATTAATTGATTTCATCTACCTGTTTGTTAAAGGAATTGAGTGAATAAATTTTCTAGAATTGTTGTTTCATTTGAGGTATGAGGTTAACAGCGCGCACTATATCTGAAGTAGCCTTTACTCTTTTGCTATGTAATTGCTGTTTTAAATTTTAATGCATAGTCCTTTCTTACCAATCCATCGTATGAATTTATTTCTTGGTTTACCCCGCTCTTTCCCTATTTGATGCATCTTAATTTATAATAATATCTTGCTGTCTTGGAGGGTTTGTTTCTGTTTGTTGGCATAAAGATAGAGAGAACGCTGCTTGCAAAGTAGAAGCTATTCACATAGACGTGTTGCGAAAAGATCATGCTCCAAAATACTGTATGACAAGGTCACCAAGTTGAAACTAATGTGTCCCCATTGAGATAAAATGCACGAACCAATTGTGGTTTTTCATGTTTCATTTCACTAGGCCATGTAATTGGCTTGAAGTGCATAGGGCTTTGATGTTAAGAATTTAACTGGAGTTTTGCTCTTATTCTTCTTTTTTTTCCAGTGAAGTTAAGTCATTGAGCTATTGTTTGGCACCTAAGGAGATTACCAGTTCAGCGAAATGAAGTATTTTACATGTTTTCTTTAGATATTTCCTTATCAAGAGTTTATGATTTGGTGTTTTCTAAAATATTGTAAGAAATGATTTTTTTTGGCTTTAGGTATATTTGAAGATATTAATAAATCAATAAGTTAATTATCTTGACATCTTTGGAACTAAGGATGTTCATTAGTTTGAATTATTTACCCATAACAATTGCTCATAAGTGCCTATCTTTCTTTTTTTTTTTTTTATTTATATATATTCAGCAGAGAATATATGATGATAGGATATATTTCCTGCATAAATTAATTTTTTTTTATCATTTTCTTATATGTGACAATCTTAATTGTTCATTTAAAGATATTTTCAGCCAAGCAACAAGGTTTACAAAGGTGAATATATTCTCTCTTTCTATTGGGGAAGAATTGGTTGCAATATTTCTGAATGATAATTGTTAATGGCCTATGTATAAAATTGCAAGAATGATTTGAATTTTAATATATTATAATTAAAACTAATTTTGAAATATAAACATAGCTTAGATTTATAATTTTAGGAGGAATTGGCAATGTTATATATATAGAATGCATGTAGTGTGCTTGCTAAACCTTTTTATTTATCTTCCGCACAATTTCGAAACTCTAGCATGCTTAGTATTTATGTACTATACATCGAAACTTTTTGTCTTTTAATTAACCTCATAATATTGTGCCACATAAGTTTTTGAGTTCTCACAATTTTACACCTCATTATTTTAATATATATATATTTAATTGAATTTAAATTTTATTCTATAATTAAACATCTCATTAGAATCTTGACATATTATATTTTCTTTAATAGAAATAATATATTATTCCATATATATAAACACAATCATAATAAATGCCTAATACTATAATATATTTTATATATAAACACAATAATAATAAATGTCTTTTAATAATTATCAATTTTCATATTTACATAAAATCTAAAAGACAATAAAAATCATAGTTAGACCAATAATTTTTTAGATTTAATTTTAATTCATTTTCTGTGTATCGCATGGGTTTGCGACTAGTTATACTAGCACTTGAAGATCTATTTTTTATTATGGCTTTTTAGGTTATTTTTATTCTTGAATATGAATATATTTTCCACAGATAGTTTAATATAGCTGTAGACACAAATTTCGTACAGATAAATCACACGGTCACGAAATAGGGTAACAAATGATCAATTTGTATTTATATGTATGAAAGCGGGTACAAATCTCTGAATGATCCTTTACAATAAAGAATGCAATAAATTCCTCTGATTCTTCTCCGTAACGCTTCACGATCCAAGGGCTATGAAGCTTGATCTTGAATGGTGTCTAACTATTTCTGGGTTGAGTGTATAGTTGGAATTTTTGGACTTAGAGTTGAGGGCCGTCGGCTTGATCTCGGTCTAAGTTGAATGAAGATTTGAGAGGCGTCTCCCACTTTGGATTTGAAGAAGTAGAAGTACGTTCTGCTCTTGGATAGACAAGAGTGCTCTTCTTGAATCTCAAGAGAACTCTTCTTTTTGGCAGAGTGTTGGCAGGGTTTTCTTCTTTTGACTCTGGATCCCTTTTTCTTTCCTAAGGAGTCTCTATTTATAGGCACTTTAAGACTCCTTCATTTGGAATTTCCTTTCAGCATTTAATGGGATTTGATTTGATTTGATTTGATTTTGAATTTAAATTTGAATTTGGTCTTCCATTTAATTAAAACATTTCATATGCAGGATTCTCCATCTGATGTTGCCACATGGTTTTTAAAGTTGTGACACGTGGCTCCGTCCTATTGGATGCAATTTGTTGACTTGTCCATTATTGACACGTCATCACTTGACAATTGATTTGATCAATAAAAATTAATCATGATTAATCGGACGAATGTAAACACATCATAAAATTTTAACGTCTACAAATGCCCCCTTGAGACTTGGTTGCGTACACACGAAAAAGAAAGGAAAAAGTTATCCCTTTTTTTTTTTTTTTTTTTGGTGTGATGAGCGAGTGAGTCTCGAAATTTCAATTTGATGCTTTTGTCACGGGCTTAAATTTATTTATTTATTTTTTTCATCACTCACACTAAGTTTGGGTGTGATTTAGACACTTGAATCTCAAACTTTTTTTTTTTTTTTTTAGTTCACGTGAAATGCAAAGAAAGTTCATTTTATTATTATTATTTTTTTAAGGCCACTCACACAAAGTTTGGGTGTGAGTTAAGCACTTAACCCCAAATTCACTCTTGCTGCGCACGCGAAATCAAGAGGCGGCACCCCTTTGTTTTTTTATTTTTCTTTTCTTTCTTTTCTTACTAGGTTTAGCGTTAGCGTTACCTATAAAAAGAATCCTCAAACCCTTTTAATTTTCTGCCGCACATGTGAAGCAAAGTCTTCACTGTTTCTTTCAATTTTCTGCCGCAGTGTGAAGCAAAGTCTTCACTGTTTCTTTTAATTTTCTGCCGCAGTGTGAAGCAAGCTTTTCACTGTTTCAAATTTTTTTTTTTTTTTTTTCTTCTTCGATGCTCCTTACTGCCGCAACCAGCCACAAGATTTTTTTTTTTTTTCTTCTCCTTAGCCGCAATTCTTGACCACCACTTGCAACATAGCAAGGCTTCCAAGCGTGGGTCCTCTTGTTCCAGGTTTTGTTTTTTTTTTTTTTTTTTTTAATGGCCGCCACCTTTGTCATGAAGTTGCTTGTTAAGACCATTGTAACATAGCCCAGCGTGGTCTTTTGTCCTTTTTTTTTCAACTTTTTTTTTTTTAATGGCCGCCACCTTTGTCATGAAGTTGCCTGTTTAGACCATTGTAACATTGCCCAGCGTGGTCTTTTGTCCTTTATTGTTTCAACTTTTTTTTTTTTACAATAACTGTTCCAGTATTCCTTATTTTAATATTCATGAAGTTCTTATGCATGTGTAGACACTTCTGGAACGACTTCACTGCCAGCAAGAAAAATCCTTAGCGGTGCAAGAGTAGATATATTTTTCTTCTACAATTCGCGGTCATGGAGAATACTGTTACACTTTTTTTCCTTTTTTTTTTTTTTTTTTTTTTTTTTTTTTTTTGCAAAATTCATAATCAAACTTCAATAATTAACCCGCACACTAAGGTTGGGTTAACCTTGCTGTCTTTGTTTCATTCTTCTTTGCTTCGACACTTCGTCGCCTCTTCGTTTCGACACTTCATCGCCTCTTCGCTTAAACAGCTTCGACACTGTGTTGCTTCTTCACTACAACACCGCGTTGCTTCTTCACTACAACATCACGTTGCTTCTTTGCTTCAACACCGCGTTGCTTCTTCGTGATTGCGTGGCTTCTTCACTTCGACACTTCGTCGCCTCTTCGCTTCAACACTTCGTCGCTGTGTTGCTTCTTCACTACAACACTGCGTTGCTTCTTTGCTTCAACACTTCGTCGCCTCTTCGCTTCGACACTGTGTTGCTTCTTCGTCTTGCAACTCTTATTTGTCTACAACTGTAGTTCTACTTTATGACCATCACTTATTTTGGTCTTGCCCCCTTTGCTTTGCTCTTTTTTTTCATGAAAGTTCACTTTTTTTTTTTACTCATTTTTTCTTTTTGTTGTTCACTTTTCAGGTGTGCACCCAGTCTTCCTCTTCATCATGGTTCTTCGTCTCTTCACTCATAACGGTTGTTTTTGTCGACTCTTCGAAGACTCTCAAGAATTAGTTCATCACCATACTGAGTCACGCAGACGAACCCATAAAGGAGGGGATAACTTTGGCAGTTCTTCCTTCTGCCAGTTTCATTTATTCTTCGTCTCCCATAGATGTCAGTCGAACTCCCCACTTATCTCAGTGGTGGTCTGAATCCTCCCGCGAGCTCTACGACCCATCCAAGAGGGATTCGCATCCTGTCCAGTCGAAGATTTTTACATTGCGTTTTTCGCTCCATTCAGGTGTTAATTATACGAGTCTATTCCCCCTACTTGCGCATCGTATAAGCGTTGGTGAGGCACATTGGGCGACTTCCTCATGGGCTCATCCGTTCCAATATATAGGGGAGTTTTCTTACATCCCTAAGTATTGGGAGTGGTTAGAAGATATACTTAGCAGGAATAAAAAAATCCTCACTGATGCTAAGATTTATGGCACGGTCCGTGCCTCTCTATTCACTTATAACCGGAATGTCCATGTCATGCAAGCTTTCTTCAAGTATTGGTGTCCGGCCACAAATACATTGCATACATGCATCGATGCTAGAGATGCATGACTCTTTCTAAGGGGGCAGCGCGTAGATCTTCCTTTATCTCCCCAGGGATGTCTTGAGTGAACCCAAATTGATGACCAAAGCGGTGAGGACTATAAGGCTCGAGCACGCTCAAGTCGCCACGATGTGATGATAAATAGCTGGGGCGTTGACTAATAAAGTAGTCAACATAAGAGTCGGATAGCTGATCATTATCCTCCAAAATCTCTTGATGTCCCTTGAAGAGCGCAAGACGATGAAACTTGAACTTAGTAATGGAACGGAAGAGCTTTCGTGCCTCAGTTTCCTTGAAATACTTCGCTGCACCTTCTCCAGAAAATCTAACCATACATGGATCAAGTGGGCTAGCCTCAGGCAAGTCGAAATGAGTGGCAAAGTATTCGGCCAACCATGCGTTCAAGTAGTGTGCAGGGAATGTGGTGTCACACTTACTAGGGATTGAGGAAGATGCGATATCGTTCAAGCCTTTGTAGATAGTTGCCAAGACCGGGACTGCAAGACAGTACTTCTTACCACGAGCCATCGAGCTTGCGACCTTAAAAATGCTAGGCCTAATCAAATTAGCCTCTTTACCAGGAAATACAAATTCCCCCAACCAACATGACAAGAGAGCGGCTAGCCAGGTCTCCTCTTTTGCCTTTTCCGACACTTTTAATATTCTGAAAGGAGCTTCCTCATCTTCGGTACGGCATTGATTACGGTAAGTCGTGATGATCCCGCACGGATTGTGGGAAGACTTTCCCTTCGCCGATCTCCTCAAAGACCGTCTGTTGGGAGGTTTTGGATACCTAACGGAGCCACGAAACCAAAACCCTACCCACTCAGTAGAAGTGACCGAATCGGGGCCGCCAAGCTCGAGACTCAGGTGGTGGAATGCAGCGAATAAATACTCACAACTCGAAGGGAGGGATGACATCTCTTTTGCGCTCGGAACAACTTCATCATAAAAAAATCCTCATTGATGCCAAGATTTATGGCGCAGTCCGTGCCTCTCTATTCACTTATGACCGGAATGTCCATGTCATGCAAGCTTTCTTCGAGTATTGGTGTCCGGCCACAAATACATTGCATACATCCGTAGGAGAGATTTCTATTACTCTATGGGATCTATGTCGAATTGGAGGGCTCCCTTTGTTTGGATCTTTTTATGATGAAGTTGTTCCGAGCACAAAAGAGATGTCATCCCTCCCTTCGAGTTGTGAGTATTTATTCGCTGCATTCCACCACCTGAGTCTCGAGCTTGGCGGCCCCGATTCGGTCACTTCTACTGAGTGGGTAGGGTTTTGGTTTCGTGGCTCCGTTAGGTATCCAAAACCTCCCAACAGACGGTCTTTGAGGAGATCGGCGAAGGGAAAGTCTTCCCACAATCCGTGCGGGATCATCACGACTTACCGTAATCAATGCCGTACCGAAGATGAGGAAGCTCCTTTCAGAATATTAAAAGTGTCGGAAAAGGCGAAAGAGGAGACCTGGCTAGCCGCTCTCTTGTCATGTTGGTTGGGGGAATTTGTATTTCCTGGTAAAGAGGCTAATTTGATTAGGCCTGGCATTTTCAAGGTCGCAAGCTCGATGGCTCGTGGTAAGAAGTACTGTCTCGCAGTCCCGGTCTTGGCAACTATCTACAAAGGCTTGAACGATATCGCATCTTCCTCAGTCCCTAGTAAGTGTGACACCACATTCCCCGCACACTACTTGAACGCATGGTTGGCCGAATACTTTGCCACTCATTTCGACTTGCCTGAGGCTAGCCCACTTGATCCATGTATGGTTAGATTTTCTAGGAGAGGGTGCAGCGAAGTATTTCGAGGAAGCTGAGGCACGAAAGCTCTTCCGTTCCATTACTAAGTTCAAGTTTCATCGTCTTGCGCTCTTCAAGGGACATCAAGAGATTTTGGAGGATAATGATCAGCTATCCGACTCCTATGTTGACTACTTTATTAGTCAATGCCCCAGCTATTTATCATCATGTCGCGGCAACTTGAGCGTGCTCGAGCCTTATAGTCCTCACCGCATTGGTCGTCAATTTGGGTTCACTCAAGACATCCTTGGGGAGATAAAGGAAGATCTACGCACTGCCCCCTTAGAAAGAGTCATGCATCTCTGGCATTGATGCCTTCGTATCAACACAAAGTCGTAGTTTTTGGTCCCCTTTCGTCCCCCAAGTGATGCGGCCCCTTGTATGAAAGATTATATGGATTGGTGGGCCAAAAGATCTGATGGTTTCTTCTCTAGCGACCCCAGTCAACCGAATGGGAACATTGGGCCAAGTAAGCTGATAGTCAAGTTGAAGCGACGTCATGAAAGTGATGAACCTTCAGAGCATCAAGAGGATAACAAGTTATCTTTAAGGATTTCGGAATCACTGACGAGACATCCGGCATTGTTTCTACCTTTAGAGGGGTTGATAGAGTTATGGCGTCTCATGCCAAGAAGTTGAATGAAGAGGATGGGATCTCATATTTCGATCATGGAAATGAGGTAAGTCGAAATGACTCGGATCGTCATTGGCGACGTAGGAAATATAAGGACAACGTCATTGATGGTGCAAACCACGAGATTGTTATGAAGACGACTGAGCCTTTTATTGATGTGGACACGCCATCTCCATTTTCTGGCGGTGATGAACAAGTGAGTCTTTCTTCCCTTTTTAATTCTGCTAACACGGAATCTGTTAGAGCCCTTTGTTGTCTTTTTAATGATCCCATGGTTGTTTCTGCCATCCAAGAACTTGTTGAGGATGAAAATCTTGACATTTCTTTGTCGCAGGTTGGTGTTGATTCTTTGAAAGAGGTAGACAAAAGGCAGTCACCAGTTGATGGTAGCCCTTCTATGAGTGAGTTTTCTGTCCAAGGTCTGGAGACTTTTGATCTTGCCACTAAGGTGATTGAGAAGCCGCATCTTGAGAAATCTAATGCTTCTATTCCCCCTTCAGGTCCTATCTGTAACCCTACGAAGGATATGGTTAGCAAGGTGCGTAGTTCGGGTATCCCGACTGCCTCTACAGTCTCGACACTTAATGCAGAGGACGTCATCTCAAAGGCTAGTCGCCATTATGCATTCATGTTGGGGGAAGGCTTAATAGAAAAGATCATCAAAACCCCTTTTGATTCTGTTGCTTCTCTTAAGGAAGAGGTGAGGAAGATTATCCATGCTATCAGACAAACAACAATTGTGGATGTAATGCCCTTACAGGATCGAGTTTGGAAGTTTATGGAGAATGCATCTCAATATTCTTCAATACGTTCTGCTTTTACGCAAAGGATTTCACTTGAAGTCAAGAATCAGAGACGCGCAGATGCTAAATTCGCTATACTCTTGCACTCGAATCAGAAGCTATTGAGGCTAGGGATAGTGGTAGAGCTGAAGCTGAACTATCTAAAGTTTTGTCAAAGGAGACTGAGTTGAGGAAGGAGCTCGAGCTTTTGGCGACGCAGAGGGGAAAACTTGAGAATTCTATCTCCCTTCACGAAGAAAAGTTACCGCAATTGCAGGCCGCGGTTTCTAGAATTAAGGAAGAAATTTCAGAGATTGAGGCTACTCCAACCTTAGAGACTTCAGACCATGCCAAACTTCAAGAGCTACGAGAGCTGCTAGAGACCAGTCGAGAGGAGTTGAAGAACTTAGATTGGATAGGTCGATCGTCATTTATGTAATATCTATGATGTAATGACATTCATTTTTTTATTAATAAAAGTTCCATTTTCTCTTCCTTCTTTTTTTTTTTTTTTTCTTTTTTTTTTCATATGTGACTGTACTTAGTAAAGAATACCAAGTTGCCTACGTACCCAAAAGGGATCAAGTCATAACGTAGTTCAAAGGATTTTTTTTTTTTTTTTGCTCTAACTTTTGCCTAGGCCGCCTCTTTCAAGGTTTTCAACCTAGCGAGCATTTTTTTTTTTTTTTTTTTTGGCTCTAACTTTTGCCTAGGCCGCCTCTTTCAAGGTTTTCAACCTAGCGAGTATTATTTATTTATTTATTTTTTTTTATACTCTAACTTTTGCCTAGGCCGCCTCTTTCAAGGTTTTCAACCTAGCGAGCATTTTTTTTTTTTTTTGGCACATTCAAAGGTAATGGGAAAACATCAAGTACCAATGAAGTGTTAAGGTGGGCAGTTTAGGCTCCTGCCGAGGAGGGACTTTGGAACTTCATGCGTAGTACCGCTTCAGGAATCTTGCGTTGATAGGACCTACCCTTATCCCATCTTTGTCAACTATCTTGTAAGCGCCATTTGTGTAAACTTCCTGAACGACATATGGGCCATCCCATTTTGACGTGAACTTGTTTCCAATCTTATGCAAAGTGTTGATTGGCCTTCGGACTGCGAGTACCAAATCTCCTTGTTGGAATGATCGAGGCTTGACCTTCTTGTTAAAAGCTCGAGATAGTCGCGCTTGGTAGCATTTGAGGTGTTGTTGAGCTTCTAACCTCTTTTCATCAAGTGCCTCAAGCTCCTCCAGTCTCAGTCGAGCATTATCCTCATTTGTTAGCCCTTCTTGTATAGCAATTTGAAAAGAAGGAATTTGTCGCTCCAAAGGAAGGACTGCTTCGACGCCGTACACCAACGAATATGGAGTAGCTTGCGTGGGTGTTCTATATGTTGTCCAATACGCCCATAACGCTTCTCCGATTCTCTCATGCCAATCTCTTTTTGAGCATTCCACCACTTTTTTCAACAAGTTACAAAGGGTCTTATTGAAAGCTTCAGCAAGACCGTTGGCTGGCGCATTATACATGGAAGATTTGTACTGCTTGAACCCGAACTTCTCGCATAATTGGTCCACCAAACTATTGTAGAAAGGCTTACCATTGTCCGTCATCATGTAACGAGGAACACCATATCGATAGATCAGGTGGGTTCGAATGAAATTCACGACATTTTCTTTCTTTACTTCCTTTAGAGATATAACTTCTGCCCATTTAGAGAAGTAATCGGTCGCAGCCAAGATGTATAAATGGCCAGCTGAAGACTTGGGCAATGGTCCTACGACGTCGAGTCCCCATGCATCAAAGGGCCAAGAGGCGACCGTAGGATGCAATGGTTCTGGTGGCTGATGAATGTAGTTTGCATGGAGTTGACATGCTTCACATCTTTTTGCATAGTCCATGCAATCCTTCACTATTGTTGGCCAATAATACCCCATCCGCTTTATTCGATGGTAAAGTTTAGGACCAGATTGGTGGGCGCCGCATACTCCGGAGTGGGCCTCCTCCATGGCTTGATTAGTTTCTCCCTTTCCAAGGCATCGCAAAAACAATCCATCGAAAGGATCGTCGATACAAGGTGTCTTTATAGTAGATGAAGCGAGGTGCCCTTCGTCGTACCTCGGTCCTGTGGCGAGAGCATCGTTAGGTAATAATCCATCAAAGGATCGTCGATACAAGGTATCTTTATAGTAGATGAAGCGAGGTGCCCTTCGTCGTACCTCGGTCCTATGGCGAGAGTCGTTAGGTAGCTTACCATGTTCTAAGTAGTCAATCAAAGGTTGGCGCCAATCCTCGTCCTCTACAATAGATACTGATATGGCATTTGTCTCACTTGTATATTCCTCTGTGAGTGCCCAACGATTGCAAACCGGCACATTCACTCTTTCTTCTTCTGACAATGCCAGTGTAGTGGCCAAGTTGGCAAGAGCATCTGCTATCTTATTCTCACTTCTAGGAATGTGTTCTAAAGAGATCCCGTCGAACTCCTCAATTAATCGTGTGGCCAATCGGAAGTAAGGAACCAAACCTTCATTCCTGACTTCATAATGTGTTAAGAGTTGATTGATCACCAACTTAGAGTCCCCGTAAACCTCTAAGTATGAGATTTTCATGTCGAGAGCCATTTGGAGGCCAGCGATAAGGGCTTGGTACTCGGCCACATTATTTGAACATGGTTCGTTAAGCCTGAAGGCGAATGGTAACATGTGTTTTTGTGGTGAAACAAAAACAACACCTGCTCCTGACTCTTCATGCGGCGTGCAGCCCCATCAAAGAACATCATCCAAGGTGGAAGGATCTCCGTGTATAACACGTCTTCATCTGGAAAGTCATCCGACAGCTCCCAGTCAGCAGGTATGGGATGATCAGCGAGAAAGTTCGCTAGTGCTTGTCCTTTGATAGCCTTTTGCGGAACATACGCGATTTCAAATTCTTGAAAGGCCACAGACCATTTCGCCAACCGCCCTGATATTACTGGCCTAGACAGGATGTACTTCACTGGGTCCACCTTCGCAACTAAATGTATAGTGTGTGCCTGCATGTAATGCCTCAATTTGTGAATGGAGAAGAAGAGTGCAAGACACATTTTCTCTATGGGAGAATATCTCAATTCTGCTCCAGTTAGCTTTCGACTGAGATAATACAACGCTTTCTCCTTTTCTACTTTATTCTTTTGGGCCAAAAGAGCCCCAAGTGATTGTTCTTGCGCTGCGATGTATAGTATCAAAGGTTTCCCTGGTATGGGAACTCCTAGGACAGGCGGATTCAGCAAGTACTTTTTGATACTCTCAAATGCATTTTTGCAGGCTTCATCCCACTTGAAATTAGTATCCTTCTTCATTAGCCGACTGAACGGCTGACATCGTCCTGCTAGGTTTGATATAAAGCGTCGAATGTATGCAAGATGACCTTGCAAGCTTCGTAGCTCCCGTAAATTCTTCGGTTCGGGCATCCTTTGGATAGCATCTATCTTAGATTGATCCACTTCGATGCCTCGATGTCGAATGATAAAGCCGAGGAACTTTCCAGACGTGACACCGAATGCACATTTCAAGGGGTTCATCTTGAGCTGGTATTTCCTTAATCGGTTGAATACGATGCGCAAATCTCGTATATGTTCCTCTCTTTTTCTTGTTTTAACCACTAAGTCATCGACATAACACTGAACAATCTTGTGAAGTATATCATCAAAGATTTTTTGCATTGCTCGTTGATATGTTGCTCCAGCATTCTTAAGTCCGAAGGGCATCACCTTGTAACAGTAAATTCCTTTCGGGGTTCGGAAGGCGGTGAGCTCCTCATCCTCAGGCGCCATTCGAATTTGGTTGTATCCTGATGAACCGTCCATGAATGACAATGCTTCGTGACCGATGGTTGAGTCTACCATGAGCTCTGTATTTGGCAATGGGAAATCATCCTTGGGGCAAGCCCTGTTCAAATCCCTGAAATCGACACAAACTCGAATCTGCCCATTCTTCTTTCTGACTGGGACAATATTCGCAATCCATTTTGGAAATTGTACTTCCCGAATGAATCCGGCTTGCTCAAGTTTGTTAACTTCAGCCTCAATTTGGGGGAGGAGTTCTGGTCGAAAACGACGTTGAGCTTGCTTAACCGGGCGCGCTTCTTGCTTTATTGCCAGTCGATGAACTGCAACTCTTGGGTCTAAACCCGGCATTTCTTTATACGTCCATGCAAAGACGTCTTTGTACTCTGTCAAAAGCTCAAGGTATTCTTTCTCCTCTGCAAGAGTTAAGAGTGCGCTTATGAAGATCGGGCAAGGCTCATCAACAGTTCCTAGGTTCAATTCCTTCAACTCATCCACAGTTGCTTGTCCACCATCTTCAATTGCATGCGGGGCTTCATCTGGTTCATCATCTGATGAGCTAGATCCGGAATCAGTTTCTACCGTTACATGGTAAGCGGGAAGGATTACAGTTTCATTTTCCTCTTCCTCTTGGTCGACTTGCTTTCCCAACCTATTTGTGTGTATGATAGTTCGTCGTTTTGCCTTAAGTGAACTACTCACACTAACCTCCACAGCTAGTTCTCGCTTCATACGTGAGGGAACGAGGCTGCATATCTCAGATTCGTCTTTCTTCTGTGTATCACCCTTTTCCACCTTGGATTGCGAAGCAACCTTTGAGGTGCTCGGAGACCCAAGTCTATCAAATGCTGACCTGCGTACATGGGAGGTCCCTTCTTTCATTGGGATTGAGACGCTCAACCTGTTGAATACCGACTTTCGAGGAGTAGGGCTAGTTAAGCGATCAAACACAGATGATCGGGGTGCTGGTTCCACTTGACTCTCCTTTTTTGCAACCTCAAAGGAGATATGTAGAGCAGTCCTCCTTTCATTTTTTCCTTTGGCCGAAATGCGGACAGGCTCTTGCGATGAATACCCTAACCCCATCTTAGGAGTTTCAATTGCATAGCCTTGTTGCCTTAACTTACTTTGGGTCTGGTTAAGCCTTTGTGACTTCTCTTCTACGCAATCCGAATAGAGTTGCTCGAGTTGTGAAGGGTTATTGAAATCGTACCCTGACTTCGCCAAAAGTCTATACGCCTTAGGATCAAAACCCTCATTGGTTCTCTTGTCAGATAATGACCCTTCCTTGATGGAGTCTGATGCAGATCTAACGAAACCTTTTAGTGAGGGTTTGGTCAAGGCCACCTTATCTAGCTTTGGCAACGGAAGAGTTAAGTTGCTTTTAAGGATGGTAATATCTTTCTCCTGAGTAGGCTCATTAGGTCTAACCTTGGCCTCCGCTACAAGCCCGAATGGGGTTTAACCTTCCTTCCGCTTGGACAATGGGACATATTGTAAGATTGGTGATGCCCCCTTGGATGCTATATGAGACTTTGGTGCTGCAGTAACACTAAGTCGAGAGTCTTCACGCAGGATTTCGTCGTGTCCTTTACCCTTCTCCCTCATTCTTTGCTGTCTTCTGGTAGTGTATCACTCACCATGTCGCAATTTAAGTAAAACTTGGCGTCTGCAAAGTGTGATTCTGCCTCTGTGAATGGTTGCAGGTCTGCTATCACCTTTTTTACTTGCTTACCATCAGAGTACTTAAAGTATTGATGAAATGTAGAATGTACAATACCATTCTCATGGAGCCAAGGTCGTCCTAACAACAAATTGTAAGAAGTTTTTGAATCAATCACATGGAAGAAAGGCCTTGTCTTCAGATCCTCCATGATCACGTCCAGCCGAATAATTCCGATCACCCTCTGACCTTCTTGATTAAAGCCTTAGATGACCAGTCGACTCTTGGAAAGCTCTTCCGTAGAAATGCCAAGGCGTTTCATTGTCACTTTTGACATTATGTTCACGGCGGAACCATCATCTATAAGGATTCGACTTACCTTTTCCTCATGTATGTAACTGGAGACAAAAAGCGGTCGATTATGCGGTTTAGAGCCCAATAGAAGATCTTCATCAGTGAATGTTATTTTTCCATGACAATTAGCGCATTGAGCAAAGACTTCTTCTGCAGCATAGATTTCATTCTCCTCTTTTTCTATCATCTTGGCCTCCCAGAGGTGCACTTCTTTCTCACCTTGGACAAAACCGTCTCGCTCATCAACCTTATGGCAGGATGTCATGTAGGCGGTTGTTACAAGGTCCTCCACAAAATAGCCTTCGGGGAAAAACTCCCGCAATGTGATCGGTGAATGAGAATCCTTCTGGAGCACCTCTTCTATTCGAACTCCTTTCTGTTGTGTCTTCAAGTTATCTATCACCCTTCCTTTGTGAGGTATCATTGAACGACTCATTTGGTGTCGTCCTCTTGCATAAGTGACATGAGGCTTTGGATTGTGCTGCTTTCGAGATTTCCTATGGGTCACAAGAGTCCAACCCTCTTCCTCACTCGATGGCTTATCTTCTATGTTGGCATCTTCTTGTGGTTCTAGACATGGCAAGCAAACGGGTTCAAGTGTTCCAAATTGGATGCGTTTGCAAGATGCCCCCGGTGTTAACGTTAGGGGAGACTGCGCCTTCGTTGGACTTAGCAACCTAAAGGTAAACGTAGCATGATTTGACCCAACGGCTTCATCCAGATCTAAGAGGATTTTACCCTCTCTTGCGAGCCTCAAGATAAGATCCTTCAAAACGAAACACTTCTCCACTGTATGACTTACAACCCGATGGTATTTGCAGTACTTTGGGTCATTGGTACGCCCCATTTCCTTTGGCTGCTTGCATTCTGGCAGTTTAATAATCTCCTTCTCTAATAGGTTTTCAAGCATGCCTAGAACATCAGAGTCTGGAAATGGGTATGTCTTTTCTTCCATCTCTTTCAGCGTCAACCAGCGTCTCTCCCTTTCTTGAGATGGACCCCTCGTTCTGTCCTCTTTCTTCTCCTTTGCAAAGATCCTGACGGGTTCTGCAGCGACGGCCATGGATTCTTTGATCACGGGTTTCGAGGACTAATCACCTTTCTTTACATCCTTCCTCTCCTTACGATGTTCAGCAATAGGTAGATTCTTCTCTCCCCTACTAGCCAAGCTTAGTTCCATATCATGCGCTCGGGTAGCAAGTTCTTCAAAGGTACGAGGCTTGATGCCTTGGAGAATGTAGAGCAGTCCCCAATGCATGCCTTGGATGCACATTTCTACTCCAGAAGTTTCGGAAAGTCGATCTTTGCAATCAAGGCTTAACGAGCGCCATCGGTTGATGTAGTCAACGACGGGTTCATCCTTCCATTGCTTCGTATTGGTAAGTTCCATCATGCTCATGGTATGGCGAGTGCTGTAGAAGCGATTCAAGAACTCCCTTTCCATGTGCTCCCAATTATCAATGGATTCGGGCTCTAAATCAGTGTACCAATCGAAAGTGTTTCCTCGAAGAGAATGAACGAATTGCTGTATGAGTAAGTCTCCATCCGTGCCAGCATTATTGCACGTCTCGACAAAATGGGCGACGTGTTGCTTAGGGTTCCCCTTCCCGTCGAATTGTTGAAACTTTGGAGGTTGATAGCCTGGAGGCATCCGTAAACTATCAATCCTCTTGGTGTACGGTTTTGAATACATAAGAGTACTCTGAGGCGTACCACCGTATTGAGCTCGAATAGTGTTCGTTATCATGTCGTGCAACTGCTGGACTGACAAGGAGGCGATGGAGGTAGAGTTCGTATGTTGGTCCTCAACTCTCTTATGACCATCTTGGGGGGTGCGCTGGTGAACGGGGCCATTGCTGGATTCCCCATGATTGTGAACTTCGAGCTTGTTCATGAGGGTAGCAATCTGGAGGTCCTTTTCCTCCACAGTCTTAGTAAGTTTTGAGATAGCACGTTCCATTGCAACAATCCTCTCATCCACAACAGCGGTTTCAGTCATCATAGCTGGCATGGCTATTGTGCGTGATGAGTCTTCAGAGAAGGTAGATGTTGTAGCCCTTCGAAGAGATCTCGGGGAGGAACCTGACTGCGAATCGGTGCTCGACTCGGCATCTGGTGTAGAATAGGATGAGTTACCCCTTGCTGTCGAGTCTTCTGAAACGAGAGGCGTGTCTCCCACACTTTTGGATGTACGTCTGCCTGCCCCTAAAGTGTCTAGTGAGATGACTGTTTTAGGTTGAGGCTGGGCTTTGGTGAGATTTTTCGTAGAAGTTTCTCCGGAGGTCCTTTGTGTCGTAGGAAGTCCTATTGCCTTCGATCTGTTTCGAGTCATGGGGCCTGTAGAAGTGCTGCTACTTGTTGAACCCCCAACATTCTTGGTGGTAGTATTGGGGATGTGAGCCTTTCTTGAAGCCATTGAATCCGGCGTGTTGAAGACTCGAAGATCTTGAAACGGAGAAAGAGATGAGAGGTAGAGAATGTCCCACTGGGCGTGCCAGAAATTTGTAGACATAAATTTCGTACAGATAAATCACACGGTCACGAAATAATGTAACAAATGATCAATTTGTATTTATATGTATGAAAGCGAGTACAAATCTCTGAATGATCCTTTACAATAAAGAATGCAATAAATTCCTCTGATTCTTCTCTGTAACGCTTCACGATCCAAGGGCTATGAAGCTTGATCTTGAATGGTGTCTGACTATTTCTGGGTTGAGTGTGTAGTTGGAATTTTTGGACTTAGAGTTGAGGGCCGTCGGCTTGATCTCGGTCTAAGTTGAATGAAGATTTGAGAGGCGTCTCCCATTTTGGATTTGAAGAAGTAGAAGTACGTCCTGCTCTTGGATAGACAAGAGTGCTCTTCTTGAATCTTGAGAGAACTCTTCTTTTTGGCAGAGTGTTGGCAGGGTTTTCTCCTTCTGACTCTGGATCCCTTTTTCTTCCCTAAGGAGTCTCTATTTATAGGCACTTTAAGACTCTTTCATTTGGAATTTCCTTTCAGCATTTAATGGGATTTGATTTGATTTGATTTGATTTTGAATTTAAATTTGAATTTGGTCTTCCATTTAATTAAAACATTCCATATGCAAGATTCTCCATCTGATGTTGCCACATGGTTTTCAAAGTTGTGACACGTGGCTCCGTCCTATTGGATGCAATTTGTTGACTTGTCCATTATTGACACGTCATCACTTGACAATTGATTTGATCAATAAAAATTAATCATGATTAATCGGACGAATGTAAACACATCATAAAATTTTAATGTCTACAATAGCCAGGACTTTTCTTAAAGCGTAGCTCAAGTCAATTTAAGTTGGAGATTAATGGCAAAATTTTGGTTATCAAGAAAATGTTGAAATGCATGGTTACAAACAACTTGGAACCTATAAGATTTTTGAGTGTTAAGTCCATAAGCAAGGGATAAAAGTATTTGATTTTTTTTTTTTTTTAATCGTGGGAGTTATAGATGTTATTTTGAATTATGGATCTAAATTTTGTTTGTGATTTTAAGTTAAATGTGTATTACTATGATAATTTATGATACTCACCTATCACACCTGTTTAATCTTCAGACAACTACTCTTTCAAATGCAAATCTACTAGAATTGAGTGCATACCGCGTCCTTCTTATTTTTCACTTTATGTTATTTTTCCTTTCCCTCATTTGTATTTTGCCCTTTTCATGTGCCTAGACACTCACAGACAATGGAAGAACATCAAGAAAACGATGATCACGGCATAGAGTTTGAAGGGGATATTTCTCTGAGTCCCCCAAGAAAAGAGTGACGACCTTCAACGTCAGAAGGAAGGCCTTCGTGTCCCCCAGAACAACTGACGCCCTTCTATCCATGAACAACCCTTCAGTCATCTGGTTATGACTCATCACTTATCTTCTTCGAGAATCCACCGAGGCAACTCCTCCAGCTGGTCGCATGTCATGCACAGATGTTCCCCAACGCGAACTTAGGGGGTTGATGCCCCATGACACCCACTCAGCACTACGCTTCAGAAAGGGTAACGGCCTCCTAGACGGAGGGTCACCAGCTCACCACGTGTCTTCAGATCCGACGGAGCCTAGAAGGCCACGTGGTCAGACTAGAAGGTATAAGAAACTCTTCTCTCTCCTATTCTCAGGCAGGAACAGTACACTAAATTACAAAAATATTCTCTCTGCTTATTTCTCCGATCAACTTTGACTAACAAAGGCATCGGAGCCTCCTAGGCCGGCCCCAAACCGATGCCAGGTCCGATCAGCTCTTCTCTTTTGCAGGTCTTCCAGCTCGCAGCTTGACTGATTGCCGTCCACTGATTTCACAGCAACATCAGTTGGCACCGTCTGTGGGAAACGCTTATTTTTGCCTTTCACCGCACCAATAAAAAAGGACTGCATGGTCAGGACGCGATCGATGGAAATCCACGCTCAAGCCCTCCCCTCCAGTAGCCAACCTCCCGAAGTGGTAGCGATGGAGAAACAAGTGAGAGATCTCACTGCCAACCTTCAGGAACTGACTCGACAGAACCAGGTCCTCAATCAGAAACTCCTGCAACACGAGACTGAGAAGCAGAAGGAAAAAGACAAGGGAAAGGGTAAAGAAAGAGATGATGCTGAGTCTCGGCAAGAGCGTCAGCAAGAACAGCGGCAAGAACAGCAAGAGCAACGTCAAGAACAAGAAGGTGAAACGAAGGGCGAGAATACGAGGATAACCGTTGAACAGTCATCGGCTAAGTGGGAACAAGAAATAAAAGCGATGAGGGCACAGATGGGGGAGATGAAGGACGAATTTAAAGGACGAGCAACAAAGAATATCGACGATCTTGTTCAGGGAACGGATTCACCCTTCACGCAAACGGTGATCTCTTTTCCTCTGCCATCTAAGTTTAGAATGCCTTCCTTGGAGATCTTTGACGGATCGAAAGATCCCCTCGACCACTTGGAGTCCTTCAAAACCGTAAGAGGTTCCAGACGAGATTATGTGTCGTGCTTTTCCAACCACCCTTAAGGGTCCTGTGAGGATATGGTTTAAAAAATTAATGCCTGGCTCAGTAGGATCCTTCGCTCAACTTAGTCGCTTATTTTTTAACCACTTCATCGGCGGACAACGGTATGGACGACCTACCACACACCTCCTGAATGTCAAGCAGAAAGAAAGGGAAACCTTGAGATCTTACCTCACCAGGTTCAACAAAGAAACGTTGCTGGTTGACGGGGCAGACGACAAAATGGTGTTGACAGCGTTCATTTCTGGCCTTCAATCGGGAGATTTCCTATTCTCCGTCTATAAAGATCCTCCAAACACCATGACGGAGATGATGTACGAGGCTCAACGGTACATGAATGGGGAGGAAGCCCTTCTAGCTCGTGATCAGACCACCGGAAAAAAGAGGAAAGGGGATCATGCCGACTGTCCAGCGGAGCCCCATGAGACAAGGCCCAGAGCACAGAGGAACAGAAATAGGAGGCAAGAGGATAGGAGTGGACGGGGATTCAATGAGAGGTTCAACCGCTTTACTCCTCTCAACGCCCTTGTAGACCACATCTTCATGCAAATAAGGAATGACCCGGCTTTGAAATGGCCAGGCAAGCTGTTGACGGACCCTGACAAAAGGCCTAGAGACAAGTACTGCCGTTTTCATAGAGACCATGGCCACAACACAGAAGATTGCTACGACCTGAAGAGACAAATTGAGGAACTGATTAAGCAAGGAAAGTTGCAGAGATTTATTGAAAAAAGTCAGAGAGAAGGCCGTCCCCAGGGAGCCCGCCAACAACGACCTCTAGTGGAAGCGCCTCCAAGACCCCCACTGGGAGAAATTCACGTGATAACCGGAGGAATAGCAGCGGGTGGAACCTCCCGTTCCTCACGAAAGGCTTACGCTCGCCAAATACATAATGTGCTCGTCACGCAGAAAAGCAACAAGAAACCGAGGGTGGAAGACCTTCCTATTACATTTACAGAAGAAGACGCCTGCAAAGTCTTCCACCCCCATGATGACGCGTTGGTTGTTACAATGGAGATCGCTGGCTATTCCACCAGACGGGTTTTGATTAACAATGGCAGCTCTGCGGACATCATATATTTGACGGCCTTCCAGCAAATGAAAATTGGTAAGGATCAGCTGCAACCCATCGAAACCCCTTTGGTCGGATTTGCAGGAACCAGTATCTATCCCCTTGGAATGGTCACCCTTCAAATCATAGTAGGTACTCATCCGAAGCAAGCTATAAAGAAGGTAAATTTCTTGGTAGTAGATTGCCCTTCTGCCTATAATGTGATAATTGGACGCCCTACTCTAAATCGCCTTCAAGCTGTCACTTCCACATACCACCTTCTAGTTCGCTTTCCAACCGAAAATGGAATAGGGGAGATGAAGGGAGATCAAGCAATGGCCAGAGAATGCTATTTAACTACTGTCAATGCAGAGCAGGTCCACCAAACGCTGATCATGGAAGAGCGGTAAAACATTGCTGAACCAACTGAAGAATTAGAGGAGATCGTATTGATAGAAGGCGATGAAAAGAAGACAACAAGGATAGGAACTTTTATGGCAAAAAAGATACGAGCTTCGGTAGTAAATTTCTTAAGGGGGAATGCAAATGTCTTTGCATGGAGCCATGACGACATGCCTGGTATTAGCACTGAAGTAATTTCCCACAAACTGAACGTCAACCCTTCCACACCCCCCGTCAGGCAGAAAAGACGGGTCTTCGCCCCGGAAAGAAACACTACTGTGATGGAAGAGGTTGACAAATTGTTGAAGGCAGGCTTCATAAGGGAGGTTTATTACCCAGAATGGCTCGCCAATGTGGTAATGGTTAAAAAATCCACGGGGAAATGACGAATGTGCGTCGATTTCACAGATTTAAACAAAGCATGTCCCAAGGACAGCTATCCCCTTCCACGAATAGACCAACTAGTGGATTCCATGGCTGGACACAAGTTACTCAGCTTCATGGACGCCTTCTCGGGCTACAACCAGATTCAGATGACAGAAGGGGACCAAGAGAAGACGGCCTTCATCACAAGCAGAGGCCTTTTCTGCTACAAGGTAATGCCCTTCGGCCTCAAAAATGCTGGAGCCACCTACCAGAGACTGGTAAACAAGATGTTCCATGATCAAATAGGGAGAAACGTGGAAGTATACATAGATGACATGCTGGTAAAGAGCAAAAAAGATGCAGACCATCTCAGTGACTTAAAAGAAACCTTCCAGACACTAAGAAGGTACAACATGAAGCTGAACCCCGCAAAGTGTGTGTTCGGGGTTTCCTCCGGCAAATTTCTGGGTTTTATGGTATCGCAGCGCGGGATAGAAGCCAATCCAGATAAAATTAAGGCCATCCTAGACATGAGCCCTCCGAAGACCGTCAAGGAGGTCCAGAGCTTGACAGGGAAAGCAGCCGCTCTGAATAGGTTCATTTCAAGATCTACGGACAAATGCCTTCCCTTCTTTAGGACTCTCAGGAAGGCCTTCCAGTGGACAGAAGAATGTCAGAAGGCGTTTGAGGAATTAAAGGCCTACTTATCCTCCCCACCATTACTCAGCCCTTCCCAGACGGGTGAGGAATTATATTTGTACTTGGCTGTGTCAGCCTCCGCGGTCAGTTCCGCACTAATTCGCGAGGAAGAACGCGTTCAAAAGCCTGTCTACTACACCAGTAGGGCCTTGAGGGGAGCCGAAGAAAGATATTCAAATATAGAAAAATTGGCTTTTGCTTTGCTGATCGCGTCTAGAAAGCTTAGGCCGTACTTCCAGTCCCATCCCATAATAGTTTTGACTGATTACCTCCTTAGGAAGGCCATGAATAAGCCAGATGCGGCCGGAAGACTAGTATAGTGGTCCATAGAAATAAGTGAATTTCATATCGACTACCGTCCACGAACTGCAATAAAGGCCCAAGCCTTGACCGATTTCATCCCAGAATTCACTCAACCGTGGAAGGATGAAGAGGAATTGGAAGAAGGCGAGGCCTGGACAGTAAATATAGACGGGTCATCTACCAAGGAAATGAGCGGGGCTGGAGTCGTCCTTATCTCCCCTGAGAAAGACAAATTCGAATATGCGCTTCAGCTACGTTTCCGCGCCACCAACAACGAAGCGGAGTATGAAGCCTTTCTAGCCGGACTAAAATTATCCAAGAGTATGGGAATCGAGAACCTGACCGTCAAAAGCGATTCTCAGTTAATAGTAGGGCAAGTCAAGGGGGAGTATGAAGCTAAGGAAGATAGAATGAAGAGATATTTGACGGTCGTCAAGAGCCTACTAACACAGTTCAAAAAGGTGGAATTACTTCAGATTCCAAGAGAAGAAAATGAAGCCGCCGACCGTCTAGCTAGGTTGGCATATTCAGGAGTGGAAATAGATGGTTTCGTCGAAATCCAAGGAAGACCGTCTACCGAGGAAGAAACAATAAATCCTATCTCATTCAGCACGACGTGGATGTTGCCCATAATCCGATACCTCAAAGAAGGGATCCTTCCTGCAGATAGGGCAGAAGCACACAAACTTCGAATACGAGCCTCTCGCTTCCAGTTGCTGGGGGGCATTCTTTACAAGATGGGTTTTTCACGACCTCACCTTAGGTGTTTGTCACCAGAAAAAGCGAATTATGTCATCAGGGAGGTCCATGAAGGGGTTTGTGGGAATCATTCAGGGGCAAGATCTTTGGCACACAAGCTCACAAGAGCAGGCTATTACTGGCCGTCCCTTTTACATGATGCCACCCAATTTGTGAAGGCCTGCGACAAGTGCCAACGCTTCGCCAATGTCCCGAGGGTACCACCGGAGGAATTCACGCCCATAACCTCACCATGGCCCTTCGCACAATTGGGGCTAGATATCATGGGTCCCTTTTCGGTTGGAACAAAACAGGCAAAATTCTTAGTGGTTGCGATTGATTACTTTACTAAATGGGTGGAGGCGAAACCCTTGGCAATAATTTTAGAAAAGAATGTCAAGTCTTTCGTCTGGAAGGCCGTCATCTGTCGATTTGGGATCCCACGAGTCCTGATTTCCGACAATGGGAAGCAATTTGATAATGGACCTTTCAGGGAATTGTGTGCTCAACTGAACATAAGAAACCACTACTCCTCCCCCAGATATCCACAAGCAAACGGCCAAGTCGAAGTTACAAACCGGACCTTACTCAAACAGATTAAGACCCGGCTTGAGGGGGCAAAGAGTATGTGGGTGGAAGAGCTTCCAAGCGTGTTGTGGGCATACCGAACCACCGTCAGAACCCCAACAAAGGAAACTCCCTTCAAGCTCACCTATGGCACGAAGGCTGTTATCCCCGTTGAAATTGGGCTAACCACCCTAAGGACGACCTTCCACAAAGAAGGGGAAAATGAAGGACAGCTTCGTTTGAACCTTGATCTCCTGGATGAAGCAAAAGAAAAGGCAGCACAAAGAATCGCACTTTATCAAGGAAAAATGGCCAGATATCATAACGGCAAATTGAAGCTCCGATGTTTTGAAGTTGGTGATTGGGTTTTGAGGAAGGTCACCCAAGCAACTAAGGACCTGTCACAGGGAAAGCTGGGCCCCAATTGGGAAGGTCCCTACAAGATCATCCAATATTACCGAAGGGGCACTTATCATCTGGAAGACCGTCATGGAAAAAAGCTGCCTCATCCATGGAACGCTGAGCACCTCAAGAAATACTACCCGTGAGGTAAGTATATCAGTCATCTTTTATGATTAAGAAGTTTGTATACCCAAACAATGTCTTTTTTCTATGAATAGAAGACCGTCTTCAGTTAAATAGTTGTCTAAATATACTTGACGGTCGCCCAAATATTATTAATTATTATCTCGACAGGCGTCATTCAAACAAAATTAAACACCCATGAGGTGTATTCATAGTGGAAGACCATCAGGCAGATCGCTCTTCTACACAAGTTAGACACCCATGAGGTACAACTGTCAGACACCTTCAAGGTGCACAAGTTAGACACCCATGAGGTGCAACTGTCAGACACCTTCAAGGTGCACAAGTTAGACACCCATGAGGTGCAAGAGTTAGACACCTTCAAGGTGCACAAGTTAGACACCCATGAGGTGCAACTGTCAGACACCTTCAAGGTGCACAAGTTAGACACCCATGAGGTGCAAGAGTTAGACACCTTCAAGGTGCACAAGTTAGACACCCATGAGGTGCAAGAGTTAGACACCTTCAAGGTGCACAAGTTAGACACCCATGAGGTGCAACTTTCAGACACCTTCAAGGTGCACAAGTTAGACACCCATGAGGTGCAAGAGTTAGACACCTTCAAGGTGCACAAGTTAGACACCCATGAGGTGCAACTGTCAGACACCTTCAAGGTGCACAAGTTAGACACCCATGAGGTGCAAGAGTTAGACACCTTCAAGGTGCACAAGTTAGACACCCATGAGGTGCAACTGTCAGACACCTTCAAGGTGCACAAGTTAGACACCCATGAGGTGCAAGTGTCAGACACCTTCAAGGTGCACAAGTTAGACACCCATGAGGTGCCAGTGTTAGACACCTTGAAGGTGCACCAGCTAGACACGCATGAGGTACGCATACTATGGAAGCCCATCAAGAAAATTGCTCCCCTACGCATCAACCGACGATACACCCAAAGGGTGTATCTAGAGACGAAGACCGTCAAGAATGTCCCATCTCTACCTATCATTGAGACACCCAAGGGGTGCATTTAAAGAAGACGCCCGTCAAGGACGTTCTTTCTTTGCCTATCTAGTGTGTCCCTCCCGTGTCTATTATTAAAATTAAAAGAAGACCGTTAAGGATGCTCCACTACACATTATGGTTAATCGAATGACTCATCGGTAGACGACCGTCAACAGCGCAGTAAACACCATAGTACGAGAAATCCACTTTTTGCTTAACACAGATGAGAAGAAACAAAATAGCAATTCTAGAAGGGATAGCAAAAGACAACTGGCATATAAACATCACATGATCCCAGTCAAGACATTGTTCACAAAAGTATGGGTCACACCCCTTCCATAAGGGATAAACATGACCCCAGCTACGAAATCGTTTAAGTATGGGTCACACCCCTTCCATAAGGAGTAAACATGACCCTAACTACGAGATTGTTCTAAATATAGGTCACACCCCTTCCAGAGGGAGTAAACATGACCTTGTTAAGGCTACATTGTTGACAAAAGAAAAAGAAACAACAAACACCAAATGTCTAGACCAAAGTCACAAGGATTAAAACTATGGCATCTCGCCACCAGTTGGAGGAAGAGCAGTCTGATCGTCCACAGGGATAACCGGGTCGTCCACTTGAATAGCCTGGCCGCCTTCAGGACCAGCAACAGGGTTGTTACCTTCATCACCATTAGGAGGAGTAGACGGGACATCAGTTGGGACAACCGCACGCTCCCTGGATTGAACATCATCCCCTTCCTCCTCTTCCCCACTGTCTTCCTCCATCGCGGTGGTCTCATCATCATCAAAGATTTTTACCATCTGCCAATTGACAACCTCCCCAAAGGCCTGGGCCGCCCTCTTCCTGAAATGCTCAAAGCCCGCCACATAGTAGCGGCGAGTGGCATCATTGAAATCCTCGGAAGCCTTGAAGTCAGTGATGGCCGTCTCCCTTGCATGCACGACCTCTTCTTGGAGAGTCTCAGCCTTCTTCAACAGATCATCACGCTCCTTCCCCAGGCCAGCTAGACGGGCTTCCTTCTTTTTCAGGTCGGCTTCCAGTTTCTTCACTTGGCTTTTCAAAGTCCCCCTCTCAGCATTAAGAACCTCCGCAGCCTCCTGATGAGCAAGGGTCTGAACTTTGGCTTCCTCAAGCTCCGCCTTGAGTTTCGTCAGGTCACGAGCTGAGGAACGAAGCCTGTTCCCCAAAATGAACATCTGACCCGCAGCCTGAGGAATAAAAGAAAAACTTCAACGAATAAGGTAAAATGTATATGTACATATATGAGATACCGTCCTTAAGAGAGAGAGAGAAGTCGACCTTCAACGAATCTTGAATCGATATGCGAAGAAGGTCTATGTCCTCAATGTGATCATACACCTCCAGATCAACCTTCTCATACATCTTGTTCACTTTGTCCATCGCCCTAGACGTGCTGTTATAGATAGTGGGTTGAATGTCGTCAGAAGCCACCCCCTTCCCTTTCGATGCAGCAATAGGGGAAGGGGGAATCTCGTGATACACGTGGATTTTCTCGGGCATCTTCGTTTTGGCCGCAGGAAGGGGTTTATCATGGGTGCCACCTTTCTTAGAACTGGCCCCCTTCTCCATGATGACCTTCCTTCCCGACTTGGCTTTCTTTGGAAAAAGCGCGCTCGCATCAGGAAGGTCGTCCAAATTCTGAGCGGCTTCCATTAGGCGCTTGCGTTCAGCCCTGGTTGTCATCCCTGTAACAAGGAAGGGCGTCAAGAGGAGATAATAAAAAAGATATTGAAATCCCAGCTTCAAGAAGAGAGACTACTTACTTAAATTATAAGACTTTATTGCCTTCTTCACTTCCTCACTGGGCTCGGGACCCAAGGACCACTGTGCCAATGTGAACGGCGATAGAAGGTCGGCCAACCGCACTGCCCTCTCCCTCTGAAAGTCCACAACTACGGAAAGGTTTTCCTTTAAACGTTGGGATAAAGAAGGCCGTCGAAAAGCTGCAAAAAGAGAAGACAAGGTAAATACCCGGAAGGCCATCCATAAAAACATACATATATACATAAAAAAAAATATATGCACCATCAGCAGGAGGAATTCCCCAGGGTCGACGAATGCCAAAAGGATCCTCGCCTATTGCCTCTTCAGGGGAAAATTCCTAATTTTCCCCGCATAAGAAAAAGAACTTGGGCTTCCAACTTCGATTCGATTTAGGAACATGAAGGATAAGCCTCGGAGATCCTTTATGACAGGTAAAGGCCCAAATTCCTGGTGTGGACGGCATGTAGGTTAGCTTGTAAAGAAAAAGAAATTCCTCAATGGTCAAGTCATGCTCCCCTTCATGAGCCATCCTCCAAAGCACTTGAAGGCCTACCACTAACCGCCAAGCATTTGGGTTCAGTTGACTGGGAGCTAGACCGAAACGGTGAAGGAGCCCCCTTTCAAAAGGCCTAAAAGGCAATCTTAGGCCGGCAACCAAACTATCTTCATACAAGGCAACGTCTTCCCCATTAGACGTGCAGGCCCACTCACCATTTTCAGGAAGCCTAATCACTATGTTTTCAGGAATTTGGAAACGACTCCTCAGTCTCCCAATGTCCTTCTCAACAAGTTTAGAAGGTACCTCCTCAGCAATGAAGGGCTTGTTTAAGTCCCGACCTGGAATGGTTAAATTAACCTCCTGGGGTAAGGAGTCTGATGTGGACGACTCCGTGGTCTCAGAGGACCGTCCCCGGCTTCCGAAATCCTCAGATCCGGATAATGGCACGGGTGAATATCTCTCACCAGAAGATGGTGACTCTAAAGAGTCATCCACATTTGGAACCATAGAGACTCGAGACGAAGTCCCTAGAGGCAATGCCGCACTCACCCACGCCGCAAAAACCTACCGAAGTAAAGGAAAAGAGGGTAAAGGTCGGACCTTTTTACTCCTCGACTACCCAAAGAACATCTAAGACACTAGAAAATGAAACAAGAAGGGAAAAGCGGCTTACCAGTGGGAAAGCTGTCACCGGAAAAAGAACCACCAAGGGGCACGAGAATCGCCGGAGCAAAAATCCCTCTGAACGAGCAAGACTCCGTGAAAGTTGAAAAGGGATAAACACAAGGGACTGAGAATTTTTTGAAAAAGACAGAAGTTGGTGAGAATAAATGAGGCGCCTGGGGCATTAAGAGAGACGGTTGAGGCTTTAAAACCTGCGCCCATCCCCGGGCCAACACGTGTCTCCACGAAATCGAAACCGTCCCATCCAATTATGGCCACGGAGCTCAACAAGGGAAGCGGGTGAAATTTACCTCCAAGACCCGGACCTTTTGTATTCCGAAGGTCGTCAAGACACACGACCTTGAAATAGGGGGGCAACTGAAGGGGATATTTCTCTGACTCCCCCAAGAAAAGAGTGACGACCTTCAACGTCAGGAGGAAGGCCTTCGCGTCCCCCAGAACGACTGACGCCCTTCTATCCATGAACAACCCTTCAGTCATCTGGTTATGACTCATCACTTATCTTCTTCGAGAATCCACCGAGACAACTCCTCCAGCTGGTCGCATGTCATGCACAGATGTTCCCCAACGCGAACATAGGGGGTTGATGGCCCATGACACCCACTCAGCACTACGCTTCAGAAAGGGTAACGGCCTCCCAGACGGAGGGTCACCAGCTCACCACGTGTCTTCAGATCCGACGGAGCCTAGAAGGCCACGTGGTCAGACCAGAAGGTATAAGAAACTCTTCTCTCTCCTATTCTCAGGCAGGAACAGTACACTAAAATACAAAAATATTCTCTCTGCTTATTTCTCTGATCAACTTTGACTAACAAAGGCATCGGAGCCTCCTAGGCCGGCCCCAAACCGGTGCCAGGTCCGATCAGCTCTTCTCTTTTGCAGGTCTTCCAGCTCGCAGCTTGACTGATTGTCGTCCACTGATTTCATAGCAACATCAAAGTTGATGAAGATGAAATTGAGGAAATTAAGTGTAATTCCTAGGAGGGTCCTAGACATTTGAGATGGTTGCAATGTTATAATTATTGTTTCAGTTTTTGATAAATCAATCAGATTAGATTTTGAAGTACAATTTGCAAAAACTGAATTTTGTTGATTTTTTTATTATATTAAATTAATTAAATCATAGGTTGTTATATTTGGTTTGATTTTGATTTGTGAATGGTAATTACAAAGGCTATTAAGGAGATCAAGAGAGAAGGTACAAATGCTACTAAAGCTATTAATATTATATTTTCGTAATTTTGATAATTTAAATAAGTATTTGTTTTTGTGGTTTCTTCCATTTCTCAAGTTCTATAATAGAATATCACATTTGTTACATAACACATGACCAATTCCATTTTGAATAAGATATAGTTGAATCTTTGGATGGAACCGTGTTTTAATTAAATAATTCAATATTAATATATTTTTTTTGATCTTTTGTAATAAGCTTTTTGAAAACGTTTACATTTTATTCTTCCAATTTAAAAATAAAAAATAAACACTCCTATAAATTTAGAAAATAATATATATCTAAAGAAGCATGTTGACAATTTGTCCCGTGCATTACACGGGCTATGGTCTAGTTAAATTTATAATGAAATTCACCATTCATGTGAGAGGAGGGAATACGCATTTATTGTGCTTCGAAAGTACTAAGTAATTTTTCCCACCAAATCACTAATTATAAATTTGTAATTTCTCATTATGAATTCATTAAACTATTAAATTAAATTAAGTTATGAATTTATGATTGATTAAATGAATTAACCACTATACACAACTACCTACTTAATAAATCAGTTCTTAATTTTCTTTGTGGTTATACAATTGTCTAAATAAATATCTTATATCTCACTTCATGTGTTTCATTTTATACTCCATTAACCAAATATGACATGTGTCTGATTTGTTTCCATTTTAAATTTTAGTTATTTTATAAGGAGTGAAAAAAAAAAAAAAAAAAAAAAAAAAAAAAAAAACTACTTATGGCGAGCTGTGAATCTGTGATTGGTGGAGTATAAAATGGGATAGAAGATTTGTATTCCAATTGTCTTTGTCTCTTGATATAAAGATTCAAAACTAAAAGACAAAACAAAGTAAGTAACTTTATTGATTACATCGACATTACGCACAACAAAAGCATTACTACTCTCACTCTCTGTTTGCCACTTAACTCAAATGCTCACTATGGTCACATTTATTTACCAAAAAAAAAATAAAAAATCAAATGCTCCTAGACAAAGTTGTCAATACTATACTGGATATCATTTTGGCTTGGTCAAGAAAATGAAATATTTTGGTATTAATTAATATCGGTGCACTGTTTTAGAGTCATTATTATTTATATATATATAATATGCTGAAAGTACTTAAAAAAAAATCTATACGAGAAATAAGATAAGTTGATTGTTTTTTTTTTGAAGATACTGTAGCAAAAAACAAAGCTTGATTACAAGATAAGTTAATTGTTTTTTTTTAGACTAAGGCTTCTTTTGTTTCATCGTAAAACTTTTTTTGTAAAACATTTTACGGATTTTCCGGTGTTTGGTAGCACCATAAAATATGGTTAATGAAAAACTATTAAAAAAAAATACTCTATTTTACTCTTAATTGTTTTACCCTTATGTTTTTGGTAAAACAATCTAAACAATCTCTCAGTCCTCACACTCGCGCGCCTCTCAGACCAGTAAGCTCTCTCTTCTGTGTAGATGCTGTCTCTCTCTTTCTTTCGTTGCTCTGTCTCTCTCAAGCATTTTGTTACCATTTTAATTTTTTGGTGGTGTTTTAGGCTTTTAGCATCATAGAACAAAACCTGGCTCACACTTCGGCTCCTCAAACTCCGGAGATCTCCTTGAGCTTTCTCTTTCCTTCACTTCTCACTCCATATTAGGTAGCTCTATCTCTCTCTCTCCAATTCTTGCATGAAATTTCTTTTTCATTTTTAGGAAAGCATCTATTTTTTTGTGACATTCACATGCTTCTTCTCTACTTGGATTGTGAATAAATGTTTCTCTTATCTAACAGTCTAAGTTTTCCACTTGGCTCACTAGAAAGCTTTGTCACTTTGTTTTACTACATAGTCCAACTTCTTTTGTGTATAAGGCCTTGAAGGTGTTTGACAAAATGCTGAACTCACTGGGATATTATGAAGATTGAATATGACAGACATGTGTTGGCATTACACACGACATTTAAAGTATCATTGATTTTGATGGGTGTTATTAATACTCCTCTGCAGTTTCTCACTCCTATGGTTATGCTTGGTAAGTCTCACTTTTCAACAAGGCTAGTGAGTTTTTTTTTTGGCTAAATAATGGGCTAGTAAGTTTTGATTGGATTATTCAGGTAAAAAACTTGGGAAAAGATTGGATTTTTTAATCTGGGATTCTAATTTTAGAGGTTATGCTAATTTTGGGTGGCTAATTTTTCTGTGAAAGATTGAATATTTTTGCTTTACTTAATGTTTTTGGTGATGGGTGTTCTGTCTCTTGGACTTTATCTTTAATGTCAAAAACCGGAACTTATTGTTGCATTTTGTGGTTTCTTATTGTGGGTGCTGGGAGCAGCTTGGGTCCAGTGCATAGGAGCACTGGACCCGTTAAGATCTTGACATGTGTACAAAAATTGGACACGTGTCAAGATTTCAACGAGTCTAGTGCTCCTGTGCATTGGACCCAATCCTTTCCCGTGGGTGCTATGCTTTTTCTGCTTCAATTTGTGCAAGGAGGAAGTCAATCACTGGGAGCTTCGTTGGGAGTATAAAGGAGACAGGAGATGCTTGAGTTCTGCAAAGAGAAGGGCCTGAGCTCCATGATTGAAGTTGTGAAGATGGATTATGTTAACAAAGCCTTTGAAATGTTGGAGAAGAATGATGTTAGATACAGATTCGTAGTGGATGTTGCAGGAAGCAAGATTGATCAGTGAAAACAAATACATTCAAGAGAAACCAAAAATTCCATACTGTTAGACATACCAAAAATGTCATCTTTTTGCCTTTTTGGGTAACTTTTTCAATGTTTTACTCCATAATAAGAAGTTGAGGTGGTATTTTCTTAAAGATTGATTTGATGTTTGTGTTGTGAATTCTTTAATTATAATGAAAATGTGATATTACCAAAGAAATGTAATTAAGATGCGATTGTACTAACAGGTTTTGAGAAGTATGCTTATTTTTGAATTATGAAAAATTTGGTTGATTTTTGAATTTTTTGAATTATGAGAAGTATGATTGATTTTTTAAATTATGAGAAGTATGAAATTATAATGTTTGTAGATTATGAAAATAACATTTATATCAAACACCATAAAATGTTTTCTAAAAAATGTGTTTTGGAAAATGATTTTTTTGTGCGTACCAAACACTTGAAAACATTTTCCAATTATTTCCAAGGTCGCTACCAAACACAGGAAAATGAGTCAGTTTTCCAGAAAATGTTATTTAGAAAATAAGTCGTTTCCCATACAACGTTTTACGTTGAAACAAAAGGAGCCTAAAGTTCACTTTTGTTTCCTAACTTAGGAGGTGTTTTCATTTGGGTCCCTTAACTTTGAAAGTTTTTAATTTGGTCCCTTACATTTGATTTCGTTTTAAATGAGTCTTTCCGTCTATCTCAATTACTCTAATTTTGTTAACTCCCCCTCAACCAATCTTTTAATATTATTTAATTTAGCTCAACATTTTTAAATATTATTTAATTATTAATTATATAATAAAAAATTAATTACCCTTTTTTTTTTCCTATCTAATTTCTCCACATCTCAAGAAAAAATAATGGCAATTCAAGAAGAAAAAAAATCAGTTGTGTTTGGGTTTTGGAGAAACTTAGAGTGATCAACATTAGGGGTGATTGTGGCATTTGTGATTGAAATGGTGTTGGGTCGGTCGATGTTTGGCAATGGTTGTGGCAGTAGATTCAAGAGAAGCTTAGGAACTTTCTTCTAGATCTGTTGGCGTTCATTCTATTGTTTTATTTTCATCAAACCAACACAATCTTTCTCCCATCCACTTCAAAAACCTCACAACACATAAGGTCACTGAACACCAAATTAATTTTGAAAGTTGTGTAATTTATTTAATTTCCATAAATTTGTTGTACTTATTCATTCAATTAATAAAAATATATATTTCTTAATTTTGTAAATTAAGTGGAGACTTCATTATAGACTTTGTAGTTTCCCTTAAGAATAGGAAGGATTATAGTGAGATCACCATTGCACAATTTTGAGAATCATGTTTAGACCTTTTGTATTAAAATTTTAAGGGTCGTGGTTCTCACACCCATATATACATGTAAGGGTAACAATGTAATTACAACCCCCATTACAGCACAAAACAAAACAAACTTAGCTCTCTCTTTTTATATAGAATATGATATGATATTCATCGGTGAGCTTTACTTGGGGGTATGTTATGATTCTAAGTGTCCCATATCGGTTAAGTATGAACTTTACCATATGAGTATTAGCTCCTGGCACCCTCCCTTGGCAAGCCCCTTTTTAAGAGTAAGTTCTACCTGAGGGTTCATATCACCCCATCTAGTAGATGGAAATTATTCTCTCCAGAACCAGATAGGAAAAATCTTTCTAATACCAGTTTATTTGGCTTTTTGCTAAAAGTGAATTAAAATATATTTGTATCTAAAAAAAGTAAGGCTTTAAAAAGCTGTACACAAGTAAAATAAGCAACAAATTTTTTGCGGAAAGTGAGTTGAAATAGATTTGTACTTGAAAAAACAAAAATTGAAAAATTGTACATAAATAAAATAAATTAAAAAGTTAAATGAAAAAGGTGGGAAAATCATAAAAGAAAGTTAAGGTAACCCGAGGAAGAAATGGGCTAAGTAGAATATTGAATCCATATCTGTATGTTTTTTGCTTCCAAGGTGAGCCCAGTCACATTTTAATTTGAATTTGAATTTAAATTTTAGGTTTGGGCCATGATTACAGTGGACCAGAGCTAAGTCCTGAAACCCAAGTGGACAAGTGCAACAAACCTAAGTACAACTCAAACAAAACTACATGTGACCGAACTCCCCATACCCATTGTCCCTCCCTGCCCTCTCTCATACAACACAGTCATAGAAAAAGAAAACAAAACCCACATCTCCTTTTTCTTCTTCTTCTTCTTCTTCTTCTATTTCTATCTCCTCCTTACAAAACGCTCCTCTCTCCTCTCCTCTCCTCTCCTCACGTCTCGCACTTTCTTTTGCTTTTACTCTTTCTATTTTCTCTCTTATGGCCACAGACCAAATCTAGGGTTTTACTCAACCTATCCAATACAGGTATGTTCCTTTCCTTTCCTTTGTTTTCTGTTTTTCATTTTCAGTCATTGCTCAGAAACTGAACAAGAAAGCAGAGAAATCAACCAAAATTTTGACTAATGTTTACGTGTTTTTTATAACCGATTATGGCTAAAGCAGCTATTGTTGAACAATAGGGATTGGGAATGCATCAAATTCCTATGTAACATTCTCATTACTATTTGTATGTGCAATACTCTTCGTTGTTGTTTCCTTCCCTCAAAGAGCATTCAAAACCGAAAAAAAAAAGCTAAAGAGATAACATATGGTTGATTCTGTAATTAACTTCGTATAAATAATTAAGAAAATCCATTAAATGCACGCTGGGTTTTAAATGTCTCTTTTATTTAATGAATGCGTGTTTTATTTATGATGTTTGTGTATATGTATGTTATGCATATACAGCGTTTAACCAATCAGATTTTTTATTTGAACCAATCCAAGTAATGGGTTGAATTTGAAATTTTCAGAAATTCAGTGTTAACTAATGAGAGTGTACAATGTGGTGCAGTTAGAGTCGAGAAATAAGAGGTGGCGATGTATGCAAGGAGATTGAAATGTGGGCATCAGAGATGGGGTTCGGTGTTTCAGTCATCCAAAGATTTGAGTAGGCCAAACTGTGTGGATCGTGCGCCTTCTAAGTCTTTGAGTCGTGCACCTGTAGCGAGGAGCCACCACTCTACACATAATAGTTTGATCAGAAGACATTTGTTAGATTCTGCTACATCTTGGGGTCTTGTTGGTAGTAGTAGTTACAGTGGTTTGCATGGGAGGCTTAGTACTTGTTTAAAGAGTAGTCAGTTACGTGTTTATAGTTCTGAAGGTGATGGAAGGAACACAAGCGAGGATGAGCATATACCTGTCAAAGATGGGAGTAGCATTGATAAGGGAAAGACTCGGCGAGAAAAAGTTAAGGAGGATGTGAGGAGTTTTGATGCGCATGCTCGTCTTGGGGAACAGGATCAAAAGGAGTGGCTTAAGAATGAGAAGCTTGCTATTGAGAATAAGAAGAAGGAATCACCTTTTTTGACCAGACGTGAGAAGTTCAAGACCGAGTTTTTGCGGAGGATTTTGCCATGGGAGAAGATATCAGTATCCTGGGAGACATTTCCTTATTTCATTCAGTAATTACTACATGCTCATATATTTTATCATTACCTCAAATCCCTAGGGTATGATCTTTTTATTAATTTTATTTAATTGCTCTTATAGTGATCACACCAAAAATCTTTTGGTGGAATGTGCTGCCTCTCATTTGAAACATAACAAGTTCACTGCTTCTTATGGTGCTCGGTTGACGTCTTCAAGTGGGAGAATACTGCTTCAGAGTGTTCCAGGTTTGTCATTGACCCTATCCAATTTCCAAGACTACTGCTTGTCTATAATTTTTCTCATTAGAAGAAGGTATATAATATTTTTACAGGCACTGAACTTTACCGTGAGAGATTAGTTAGAGCACTTGCACGTGATCTAAAGGTTCCCCTACTGGTTCTTGACAGCAATGTTCTTGCTCCTTATGTAAGATCAGTGATAGTTTTATTTATTTTTTTAATACTAGTCAAGTTTTTACTCTGTTTATCATAATTAAATATTTTGAGTATTTTGTTTTGTTCTATTGGAGCAGGATTTTGGTGATGATTGTGCATCAGAGTCTGAATTAGATGATGATGAATCTGGGGAGGAGTGTACCTCAGAATCAGAGGTTGAGGATGAAAATGATGTGACCAATGAAGAAGACTGGACTAGCAGTGGTGAGGCAAGTGCAGATGGTAGTGATAATGATGAAATTGATGTGCAAGCAACTGCTGAAGCAGCCCTCAAGAAGCTTATTCCATACAGCCTTGAAGAATTTGAAAAGGTATTGGCTTTTTGGGTACTTAGATTTGATATTGATTATTATTGAGTAGTGGTCATGTTTGCCATAGCTGAAAATGTAATGTGATGTAACACTTTAAAATATCAGGTGCGTCACGCCATTGAACAATAGGTCTTTTTCAAGTTATCTTCAGTAAAAAAAATTTCTCTTCTTATTTTCAATAATTTTGTTTTTCTCTTCCTAAAATTTTAAGAGCTGAACGAGTTGGAGATTTTTTAATTACTGAAATTTGAATTGTGTTTTATTCCTAACATTTTAAGAGCTGAAAGGTTTGAAGATTTTTTAATTACTGGAATTTGAAGGGTGTATTTAAGTTCCCATTGTTGTTGGTTGGTTTTAGAAGAACAGAGGAAATAAAAAATGATCATGGGTCAATTGTGCAGTAGAAAATTGATTCACATCATTATGGCTTGCCTTTTTCTCTCCTCTTTTCTCTGTCTTCCAATAAATAGAAGAAATTTATTAATAAATTTTGTTATTTATAAAAAAAATAAAAAAATAGAAGAAATTTAGGACCCCAGTATGTGAAGAAGATAGATCAATGGGGTATTAGTATCATGTAATGTCTCTTGACTGCAAAGTAATGATCTCATTTTTTCAAAGTAATGATCTCATGTATTCATTTCACTGTTGTTTTGTTGTAACTGGAAGTCTATGATATGCTTTTGCATGGTCTTGTAACACTTGCAGTAGATTAGGGAATCTTACAGTAATTGTTATGGACCACATTCTATGATCTACTAGTTATTTTGGAATTACATCTGTGCAGAGGGTTTCTGGAGAATCTGAGAGTTCTTCTGAGTCGTCAAAGTCCGAGGCTGTTGAGTCTTCTGATAACTCCACAAGGCCCCTGAAGAAAGGTAATATATTTTAAATACTCGAATATTTTCATGCTAAAACTTAAATGTACTGCAATGTGTTTGTTTTGTTACCTAATATGGTTTATTTTTAATACATTCTTCCATGTGTGGGGGATAAATATATGGCATTTGACGCAAACACTGAACTCATAAATATTTATGTGTGTGCACGCGTGTGTGTGTTTTAGTCGCAAGATTTGTCAAAAGATGGGTAATGCTCAAAGTGTGAACAAACACTTTGAGCATGGATGTAGGATTTGGTACTAAGACCCCATTGAAGCCTGGCTGTGATTTTTTCATCCAGCATGTTAACTTCATTAAATCTCTCTTCGATCTGGAACCTTTATATTTTGGGCCTGACCTGCTGAATTCTGATATCTTGTTGTTGCTGTGTTGGTCTCCTCCGTCTGTTTCTTAACATTACCAATTATCTTTCAAATGTTTGGCTGCCTTGGGGAAAAGTTTTAACCATGGATAACCTTAGGAAACGTGGGTTGGTAGTAATGGAATGGTGTTGCATGTGCAAGAGGGCTGGGGAAACTGTTAATCATCTTTTTCTTCACTGCCCAATGGCCTGAGAATTATGGGATTTGGTTTTCTCCATGTTTGGGGTTTCTTGGGTGATGCCACGAGGCGTTGTGGAGTTATTAGCATGTTGGCACGGCAATGTTTCTAAGTGGGGCAGCGCTGCTATCTGGTGTATGATCTGTCATTGCCTAATGTGGGGTATTTAGCGAGAGAGAAATGCTTGGACGTTTGAAGGTTGTGAGAAAACTAGTCAAGATCTACTACTTCTTTTCCTTTGCACCCTATTCGAATGGGTTGATGCGTATGGGCTGATCTCCTTTAGTTCTCTTTTAGATCTGATTGACAATTGTTCTTTCTCTATGTAATCTTGGCAGACCTGTTGTACACACTTTGTATACTTGGTCTTTTGCTTCCTTTTAATGAAATTTTACTAAAAAAAAAAAAAAAAAAAAAAAAAAAAAAAAACATTATCAGAAAAAAAAAGAGGGAATTTTATTAAAGGGAGAGAGGGAGATAACTAGGTCCAGTTTGGTTAAGATTCTCATCTCTTTACTGAATAGAAAGTGGACTCACTAGGGTAAATATATATATTTATTATTATTATTATATATGGTCTTTTTTCTGAATTGAATTAATCAATTGCTTTCTTGCTCCATCATTTTCCAGGTGACCGGGTGAAATACATTGGGCCGTCTGTACACTTTGAAGTGGATAACAGGTCATAAATTGATCCTTGTCTGTGTTTTCTCCATTTTGCTTATTTATTTATGTGAGGTTTAACTTATTGAAATACTGGAGTTCACTTCTGAATTTACTTTGTGTTTCTTCTATATATTGCAATACATATTTGCTTTATGAAATCTCATTGATCATATAAAATACTTGAAAATTTTCATATGATGCAAAAACTTATAGCCTCAAGTCTGGTGTAAAGCCAAATTTGACTTCAACTCCATTGTTTTTAATCATCACAATCTTGTTCAATTTAATAGGAAAATCTGAAAAGGAAGATAGAGATTTTATCCACGTAGTTTTTTGGACCTGGTTATTTTATTCCTCTGTTGTCTGTCTTTATTATCACTTATTGTTATTTTATTCTATTATGATATTTTCTATTTGGGTGGGGGGAAAATGACAAGAATAATCTCTAACCCCAAATGACCTTGTGCCTATCTCGCATTGTGTGCCAACAGGCCATTGGTTAGGCAATCAAGATAAATTAATTTTTCATTTTTCGGTAGAACTATCGGCTTTATGTAGATAGAGAAGATTGGAGTTCTAATAAAGGAAGCATTTTTATATCTTCAACTAAGGCTTAATAGTTTGTTAACTCTCTTAATATATCAACCTAATTGCATTTAATTTGTAGATTTGTTTCATTCATTAGAAGAGTTAGATCCTAGATAGCTATTATTACAAACACACACAAAAAGAGATGTATTATGTTGAAGTCACACACTGTTCTCCATTTCTAATCATGTTTTTCATGGGGCTGGGGATTTGGCCTGAGCTGTTGGGGTAGGTTCTCCTGAACCCGGCTGCCATGGCTTTAAGCAGCATCATTGCAGCTATATAGTCATATGGTATACATAACCCTGGTGCTCATTAATATTTAAACATGCATCCTAATATTGACTGGATGTAATCATTGTATAGGTAAACAATGAACATCGACCATTTGGGGCATTGTTTTCTTTTGTTTGACACATATTTTCCTCTCTGCAAAGTTTTATATTTTCTCTGTCATTCTCTTATGTTTGCCTCCCCCGGGCGTGTGCATGTTATAAGGAGGAACCGTGAGTTTTAAGTTTTTGACTTTAATTTGTGTTCCATTCTATGCTTTTTTATTTTTATTTTTGTCGAACATCTTATTTATTTATTTTTTAAAGAATTTTTCATTATTCTAGAGGCTACTTCTCTTTAGGAGATTGCATAATTCTGAATTACTATATTTTTGATGCTTTCTTTAAGTTGGTCTAAATTTTGAATGCATTGTTAGAATGGTTTTTGAGGCACATATACCTGGTTGCATGCCGGTCTTAGGAAATTTAACCAACATGTGGAATCAAGAGAGTGCTATACTACTAATGAATATTGTGACAAATGACTAGCATGGTGTATGGGAGGGTCATATTTGTGATCTATCTTTTGAAACCCTTTAGCATGATCACTTCGTCTGTGAACGCTAAGTACACCCTCACCTGACATCAACATATACAATTTATAACAGGATCATATTGGGGAAGGTACCAACATCTGATGGTCAAAAAAATGCTTATACCATTATTCGTGGCAGGTGGGTTGGTAAGTCATCTTGATGTATACAGGAAAAACTCTTGGATGCCCCTCTACTCTTGGTATTTTCATGAAATTGCTTTGGTCAATGGTTTTTCTTCATGAGGATCTAAGCTGGTTCCTTGTCTCTTCGATGGTTGTTAGCTGTCATCCAGTGATGTGGAAATGACTAGTTAAACATACCTTAGAGATTCAGTGGTTTTTTCCATTGATGTTTACATTTGCTCTAGTATTCCAAGTAGTTTTAACTCTCATTTTATGTCTGTCCATCAATAGATAGTAAATTCTTATAAATATGTTATTTCCAGTGCAGTGTGACACAGGACAGATTTAGGGAAAATCTGTCTATGTGTGAGAGGCTTAGGGTTTGGAGAATTTGTGGATTAGAGTAAGATTTTAGAAGAAAGGATTGGGGTTTGTAGAATGAATTAAGTTTGAATTTTGTTGGTTATTGGTAGGGAACATCTGTACAATTTTTAGGGTCTGATAGGGGAAAGGAAATGGTTTGATTTGGGGTTGCATGGAAACATAATGAGGCAGGTATTGAAAATGACCCTTCTCCCTCCACCCCCACCTCCCCAACAACCCCACCACAACTTCCTACATCCACAACCATATCCTATCCCTCACTTCCCCCAAGCATACCCTCAACCTATCTACTATAACCCTGGTCCAGCACCATTTCCGGCACTGCACCCACCTATTCCTTATTCCCAAGTAATCCAAACCCCACCTTCCAATATTACCCACCCTAACATATCTCAAAGACCTACCAGATTCCAATCATCCCAACCAAGCAATCAAAACCCACACACTAGAGGCCCTGTTCTGGGAGTAGAAAACAGGGGCGGTGCAATGCCTATTGGGTATGAGTTTTGCATAGACTCAAAGATGTTTAAGCTCGCATTTGACGGGGGTAGAGTAGACCCTTATCATATTATGGAACGCAGAGGCCGATTTAGAGGGTCTCTGTGGGTCGGCATCACGGGTTTAAGGTGGATTTTAGACATTTTTGCTAAAATCAGAACCACGAACCAAACTCTTGAAGGTTTCTTTGTGTTCCACAGAGATGGTTATAGAGTTCTAGAGTTTAGTTGCCTTGCAAATAGTGGGGGCAGATTTGTGGAGATTACAGAGTACCATAGCGGTACTCATCGAGGAAGTATAAGAATTCCGGAGGGCAGGAAAGGTGCAGGGTGGTCAGTCTTCGAGTTTCAGATTCGCAAGAGTTTTTTGGGTGAATCCCAGCAGCTCTCGGCAGTCCCAGCGAGCTCCGGTAGAGTTTCAGTTGATGGGGTGACGGCGGAAAGGGCTGGGTCTTCTCGGACAAAATCGCGAAAATCTCGCACCAAATCCGTGTCAGATTCGATTCCGTCTGTTATGGAAAATGGAAAGTCAAAATTGGCGATTAATGAATCACGCCCGATCCGGGCTTTCCATTTTGAGTGGAAACTGAAATCTAGAACACTCCGGATCTCGTTGAATCATGGGTATAGGAGAAAGGTAAATTGGGTGGGTTTTAATGAAGGAGTTGGGCCTAAAGCCCAGAAGGCAGAGGCGGGTTTAATACTGAATGGGCCTCTAACTAATTTATTAAGAAATGCCCAGACCAAAGAGGATGAGCCGGTCTTTTTAGAGGCCCAAGCCCATGAATTGGGGGCAGAAACCCATAACCCAGTGGGTCTTAAGGATAAAGAGGCAGCAGCTCCGAGTGATGACGAGGGGAGTGGGTCGGGGTTGCTTTGGGAACTCGGGCAAAAGGATTATCCGATCGATGCTCAGAGTCGTGGGGTTGACCCAACACAAGCATTGCCGGCGACGGCGGCGGCGGCGCAGACGCAACCTGGAGTGGCAAGCCACCTACTCCGATCGGTGGATTTGGAAGAACCGAGAGCGATCGATGCTCAGAGTCGTGGGGTTGACCCAACACAAGCATTGCCGGCGACGGCGGCGGTGACGCAGGCGCAACATGGAGTGGCAAGCCACCTACTCCGATCGGTGGATTTGGAAGAACCGAGAGCGATCACTCACCTCGAGAAAGCTGCCGAGACTGAATTTGAAGGAGGGATCTATCTTGATGGTGCTCTGGTCTCGGGCTTTTCTCCTGAGAGTGCAGCTCCTCATGCGATGGTGGGTTTGGAGTGTGATATGGACCCTACGGCTCGTGTTTTGGAGTTGACTGAGTTTGAGGCTGAACCACAGTCTCCCATGGTTTGCAAACCACTGGCCATTATTGAGCCTTCTGTGCAGAAGGATATGTTCTCAGGAAACTCGGGAGGAAAGTTGCGAAGGGGTGGTAAGAGGTCCAAATGGGTGAGTGACCAATATAAAGAAATCTGTAAGTTGATGGGTTTTCCAATTGATAGCCATGAGCAGCAATGTTTGGATTTATTAAGAAAAATTGAGGCTACCAGAGATAGTAAGATGGGTGAGATGGGCTTGAGGAAAGGGACAGTGTCAAAATTGAAAGGTGTCCGTGAATTGAAAAATCTCGCTTCTTCAGTGAATTATGAAGGTAAGAGGAGAACCTGTTGAGGTTGATGTGTCAGGTAAATTTGGGGCTTATGTTTTTTTATGAAGCTAAAATTATTAACTTGGAATGTGAGGGGTCTAAATGATCCCAAAAAGAGGGTTGTGTTGAAAAACTGGTTGAGGACGTGGAAAGTGGATGTGATATGTCTGCAGGAAACAAAGTTAGATAAGGTGGATGGGAGGCTCATTCACAGTATTTGGGGTAATAGGTTTGCTGGATGGGAAGTTCTTAATGCTGATAACACAGCTGGGGGTGTTCTTTTACTTTGGGATAAGCGTGTGGTGGAGCGGATCGACTCTATAGTGGGCAGGTTTTCTGTGTCGTGCCAATGGAAGAGTTTAGTAGATGGTTTTGAATGGGTTGGCACGGGCGTGTATGGCCCGAATAGGGATGATTCTAGGTCTGAGCTTTGGGCTGAGTTGTCAGAGATTAGGCATCAGTGGTCTCAGCCGTGGTGTATTTTTGGTGACTTTAATGTGGTTAGGTTCCCTAGTGAACGGAGGGGCTGTGTCAGAGTTACTCCTGCTATGGTGGAATTTTCTGATTTTATTGAAGGGTCCAACTTGATAGATTTACCTTTAAATGGAGGGTTGTATTCATGGTGCAATGGTTCAACAAACCCATCCATGTCTAGGATTGATAGGGTGTTGGTCTCTACTGATTGGGAGGAGCATTATCCCGATGTAGTGCAGAAGTTAATGCCTAAGCCTATCTCTGATCATAATCCGGTGTTGTTGGAAGCTGGAGGCATGGCGAGAGGGAAGAGTTCGTTTAAATTCGAAAATATGTGGCTTCAAGCCCCGGATTTTGTTGATAAAGTGAAGGAATGGTGGTCAGGATACTCTTATAGTGGTACTCCTAGCTTTGTATTGGCTCAAAAGTTGAAGGCTTTGAAGGGTGATTTGAAAGAGTGGAATAAGCGGGTGTTTGGCGATGTGGGTATCAAAAGACAGCAGTTGGAGTGTGAGTTGCAGGATTTTGATGACAAGGAAAGCCGTTCTAGTTTGTCTCTTGAAGAGCACATCTTGCGAGATGTTTGTAGAGCTGAGCTTGAGAATGTGGCTCAGTTGGAAGAAGTTTCGTGGAGGCAAAAGTCTAGAACTTTGTGGTTAAAGGAAGGGGATAACAACACTAAATTCTTCCATAAGATGGCGAATTCGCACCGGCGGTACAATTATATGGATAAGGTGGTAGTTGATGGTGTTGTTTATGAGGAGGAGTCTGAGATCCGAGAGAAAGTGGTTCACTTCTATGAATCCCTTTATCAGGAGTCTGAGACGTGGAGACCTATGGTGGATGGGTTAGAGTTTGATGGGATCACTGCAACTGAGAGTGCTTTGTTAGAGCGTAAGTTTGGAAAGGATGAGGTTCTTCAGGTGGTTAAAGATTTGCAGGGTGATAAGGCCCCTGGTCCAGATGGCTTCACTATGGCTTTCTTCCAGAAGTGTTGGTCGGTAATT
>OU015770.1:12242972-12255185 GCA_907173295.1 Fagus sylvatica | reverse complement strand
GTTGAGTTTGACCATCCACATGTATTATTTAAAGAAGTCAATGATAACTTATTCATGTATTATTTAAAGAAGTTACTAATAACTTATTTAAAGAAGTACACGCCACTTGGTAGGTTGTAGGCTTGTAGCAAAGTAACTTCATACTAGTTTATAACTAAACTCTGTCTTTATTTAAACAAGTCACATGACTCATTAAATAGATCATGTGATTAAAAATACAAGTGAATGATCTTAATAATCAATATATAGTAAGTTTTACCAAACTAGTTTGTAACCGAACTGTATTGTTAACGAGTTCTGTGACTTTGAAGCCAAACTTTGTTCAATACCAAATAAGTAAGGGGAAATTACATGCGCGTGTGGCAAATGCGTGTAGGATTCACACTGAAACCATCAGGGGAGTTGTGCCACTCTGTGGCGACTCGTCAGCTTCAACACGTGTTTCTTACATGCTGTTCCATTTTTGGTCCAATTTGCATGGCCTGTTCCTCTTATCAGACCGTCACATTAGCTGTACTAATAACAAGTGAATTGACCACAAGGACCTCTCCTATAAAGGCCATTTGCAAAGGGACAAAGTTTAGGTATATTTATTTAGGTAGAATTTGCATGAGTTGTTCCTCTTGTTTTATCAGCCCGTCACATTAGCTTTACTAATTAACAATTTAAGTTGACCACACTAACCTATCTTATAAAGTCATTTGTAAAAGGAAAAAATTTAGGTAAAGTGTTTTTGGATGATATTTCTTAAGATTATAAATTAAATTCAACAATGTGTTTGTAATTGACCAATAAACCATACTATTTGAGATTAATTATCTTTATAGAAAGATGTGTTGTATTGATTAATATAAGTACTTGATCGAATTTAATTAATGAACCTAAAGTATAATATCTAAGAAATTTTAACTAAATTTTATCATTTCCAAAAAATAAACAAATTATGCAACACCATATCTTACTAGAAAAAAATTATGTTTTGATTGTTCAATTTTTTTTTTTTTAATTCTAGTCTAATCTAATGGTATTTTTCCTTCTTATGAATGAGAAAGTGAAATATTGATAAAGAAATCATGTGGGTACATTGATCAATAAGCAACAGTCATTTTATTGAACTTAATTGTCATTAAAAAAATAATTTTTTTATTTTTTTATTTATTTTGTATTGATCAATATAACCATGTAGTTGAATTCAATTAAAGAACCTAAGAATTATACATAAGTTTTATCCTAAAAATATTGATAAATGAATAGGATGAAACAACAAGTCTATTAAATAGATGATCTGAACCCCTAAAATAAGATCTATAACGTTTTCTTGGTAAGCACGTAACATAAAAAGATTTCTTTCTATGATCTAAAACAATTTCAAACATCATTTACACTACAAATTAGATTTTATTAGCGGATATCCTTAAAACAATGGCTAAGAAGTATTATATACTTACACTTTATTAGAAATAACGAATTTTTTATATTAAAATAATAAATAAAAATACTAAAATACCCTTTAAAATTGTTTTTGTATTATTTTAATATTAAAATTTAATTACTTCCTATAAAATAAAAGTATTAAATGTTTCCTTAATTATTGCCCCAAAGGCATTCATTAACAGGACCCAACAAAAACTATAATTAACCTATCAATTAAAGCCCTTGAATTCCGTATTCTTTCCTTTTTGTTATGCATGCATGCCAAATTGGCATCTCTCATTTCACACAAAACTTCTTCTCCAAATTTTGTCAAACAAAATCGCCTCCTCTTTACCTGTAAATAATATTCCAAGCTTGCACATAAATTCTCCTTTACTTTTTACTATGCTTTAGCCTACCTGCCGAGAATCCGAGATGGAAAAAAAATACTTTTTCTTACCTGCCCATTGTTATAAATTAAGCTTCATACATAAATTGACATAATCTTTTTTATTAAATATATAAACCGACAAATTATGGTAGTTTTAGTCTTACTCCGTACACATTACATTAGGCTCGTAAAATATATTCTTGCTCGTAAAATACCCTCTGCGGTGACAGGATTCTTCGGCGAAGACGCAACGCAATCAAACCGACAAGATAAGGGCAATGCAGAGACTTTGGACATTTTTTTTTAAGGAAAATAAAAAACCAGGTTTCGTATACTACCGTTTTGTTGGAAACAACTGCGGCCCCCATTACAAACCCACGTCCTCTCCTTCTCACTCCTCACTTACAAAAACCCTCCCCCTCCCCCCCCAGTATTTTCCTCCCCAACTTCCTACACATTTCTTTCACACCCTCCAAACTCCAATATTTTCCCACCTCATTTTCTTGCTTCCCAAACAATCTCTAATCATGCGGTTAAGTTGTAATGGTTGTAGAATCCTCCGCAAAGGTTGCAGCGAAAGCTGCACCATTAGACCTTGCCTTCAGTGGATCAAAACCCCTGAATCTCAAGCCAACGCTACCTATTTTCTCGCCAAGTTTTATGGTCGTGCTGGCCTTGTTAACCTCATCAATGCTGGTCCCGAACATCTCCGTCCTGGTATTCAATCTTGTTTCTCTCTTTTTCAATTTGGTTTTGATGTAAAATATGTTGCTTTGTTTAATTAATTTGACTTTTTTTTTTTGGTTACAGCAATATTCAAGTCGTTGTTATACGAAGCTTGTGGGCGAATAGTAAACCCGATTTACGGCTCAGCCGGGTTGCTTTGGTCCGGGAGCTGGCAGCTCTGTCAAGCCGCCGTTGAAGCCGTTCTCAAAGGCGAGCAGATTGTTCAAGTCTCTTCGGAGTTAGCTGTGGGCCCACCAGTCAAAGCCTGTGATATACGCCACGTGTGTAAGGGGGAGAGTAAGAGACTAACATCGGTTCCTTCCGATCAGCTTCACAAGGTGGTGAAGTCGCGGAGCCGATTCAAGAACTCGGCTGCGAAGAAGAATAAGCCGACGGTGACCGGGTCGGGAAATGACGAGTCGGGTCTTGACACGTGCAACGAGATAGGTGAGAATTCGAGTGGTGGAGAAGGTGACTGTGTTTCGGCCGAGACTGTGGAGGCTACGCTGGTGAAGGGTGACGAGCGAGGCGATGGTAGTGACGTGGACTTGGATTTGGATCTGACTTTGGGTTTTGGGCAGTGGGGCCGAGTAAATGACACGTGTAAGGTGCATGTGGGTGTTGTTCAACCCTCTTGAATTAGTAATCTCTGGAGCGGCTTAGTCCAAGTTATTTAGATGAGATTTTTTTGGGGGTTAATTTTCGTTTATTGGCAGTTATTGCTGAAATTGTAAATTGTATTCAAGAGACGTTACTGAAACTTATTATACAAATTGGCTTATGCAACTTTTCAAAGAGATTTGGAGTTTTGTTTTTCAAAAAAAAAAAAAGAGATTTGGAGTTTTAAACTCGTCACTCTCTCTCTCTCTCTCTGCTTATATCATTTCATTTTAATATTTGATGAGATCATTACTGGCAAGGTCTTCTTACTTTCACATGGTTCTATCGTTTCTAGAAACCCAAAAAACAAAAAGGGTGAGAAAAGATTGTACTCCTTTTAAGGTAGGTGACGGAGCCACGTTGTAATACCACTGAAATTTCTAACCCTCCCTAATAATGAAAAAAAAAAAAAAAAAAAAAAAATTTAAGAATATTTTTTCTTTTTTTCTTATTTGAAAGTTTAAGTAAGAGAGTATGAGAGGGAATACAAAGATCATTCTCTTGTTTGGTAGTTTAAGTGAAATGAATGAAATGGAACACTTATTCCTCTCTATTTTCCTCCAAACCCCAAATTTTCATTCTCTCAAAATTGGGAGAATATAGGAGGGAATGAAATTTTGTTTAATGAAATTCACCAAAACTCAAAATGCCCTTAATGCCTTATTTTTTTTTAAAATCCTAGATTATCCCTTGATTCTCACCTCCATCTTCTTCACATTTTTTTATGCTACTGCTCTCATCTCAAACCTGAGAGTTTTTTCTCTCTTCTTAATTTTTTTAGGATACCATTCAACACAATAGCAAAATTAACAAAAAATATATAGGCAGAGGCTATTCTTTATATATATATATATATTTTTTTTTTTCTAGTTAACGTGACTTTATATTCATTATGTTCTGCATTATTGTGTTCACAGAGGCTAAAGTAGTTGTCAGGATCAAACTACAACTGTATGATAAATTTACAAAATTATTTTCACTATATCTAAACTAGATTATGATGAAGGGTATAGTAGTAATATTGTTATAAAATGATTCATTTTCATTCATTCTAAAATTACTCCTAAACAAAGTTACTTACATTTCATTTCATTCTATTCCTTTATTTTAAAACATCAAAACAAGATTACTTAGTTCCATTCCATTCCATCTCGTTCTATTCAATTCCATTCTTTTCTATTCATTAAACACATTTCATTCCATTCATTTTCTTTATAATTTATTTATTCCATTTCATTCCTTTCCCTTCTAAACTCCCAAACAAAGCCTAAAAGTTTTGGCTTATGTGTCAAATGTTGAACAGGTGTTTTTATATATATATATATTTAGGAAATAGTTTACCTCTAACCCGGTTTGGAGGAATTCTCCTCCAACCCACTATGTGGCAAGTAAATAGACCATCTACGTGTACTTTTAATGAGTCATGTGACTTTTTAAAATATACATGTGGATGGTCTATTTGCTTGCTACGTAGTGGGTTGAAAGAAGATTCCTCTAAACCGGGTTAGAGAAACTCTGTCATTTTTTTTATATAGATAAAAAATTAGTGACAATTACGGTAGTTTTGTTAAATGAGTGGGCTGCCAAAAAAGTTAAAAACTTATAGACAGATTAAATAGAAAGGAAAATAAAATATGTTTGTTTCAAGTGGTTTCATGTGTAGCAAAACAACAAAATCAACTAAATGTTTTCTGTTTTTTTTTTATTTAAATAATTAAAAAAAAAAATTTAAATGCAAAGCATGATCCTGGCAATCCCATTAGAATTGTGATAACAATGTTAAACAATATAACAATATGTTTGTATAAAATTTGAAATGTCGAAATCAAATGAGAGTCCACCTATTTATAAATTTGAAATGTCAAAATCAAATGAGAGTCCACCTATTGATAACCTATTGATAACAGGTATACCCGCATTGCACCATAGGTAATAGTGTTTACTCTAGTAAACATACATTATGATTTTGTCTCGTGTTAACTCTCATCCTATGACACCCATAGATTGGTATTAGTGCATGAATCTCGCCAATTCGTGTACACGCTTTTGTCACCTCACACTAACTGTACTCATTACTCACATACTCCGATTCAGTATCTTTCAAGTGAATGACATAAGTATTGGGATCATTCCAAATCCCACGATTTAGGGACATAACCTACACCCACGACTATGACCAGTTGTAAAACACGACATGTTCAGTACCTATCCTGAAATTTCCGTTATGTACTTCTTTTAAACTAGAATTCGTGAAGGTTTTCCTAAAACAATCTTATTAGCTATTTTTTCTTACAACGAGCTCAATTGTGACATGATCCATATTCGTGGGCTTTACAATTTACATCCATGCATAACTATAACTTACAACCTTAAAAAAAAAAAAAAAAAAAAAAAAAACCAAAAAAAAATGGGCCAATGAAGGCCTGGTATAATGTGATCACAAAGCAGAAAGCCCAACCAACCAGCACCCAAAAACTCTCAAAACTACATTACATTTCAGCTGTATCTCAGGTGGGGAGATTGAGAAGTGAGAAGAACTAGTAAGAGAAATGGGGAGAAAGAAGGGATTGGAGTTCGATGAGTCGCCGCCGGATGACTTCGATCCATCGAATCCGTACAAGGACCCGGTGGCGATGCTGGAGATGAGGGAGCACTTGGTGAGGGAGAAGTGGATCGACATCGAGAAGGCGAAGATCTTGAGGGAGAAGCTCAAGTGGTGCTATCGCATCGAAGGCATCAACCACCTCCAGAAGTGCCGCCACCTCGTCCAACAATACCTCGACTCCACCCGCGGCATCGGTTGGGGCAAGGACGGTCGTCACCCCTCCCTCCACGGTCTCTCTCTCTCTCTCTCTCTCTATATATATATATATAGTTCAATTGCTATTTCGTATCAAACTGTTTGGTTTCCACATAATCAAGCAAATTAATTAGCTAGTGTAGAAGCAAATGTTTGGTGTTGTACTGTTCTTAACTTATTAATATTGAACAAAATTTGTGCTTCAAATTTTTTTCCTGCATTATTTTGTTGGGTTAATCAGGTCCTCACTTGCTCCCTCTAGAGGTTGCTGTTTTTATTTGTACAAGTGTGAAATACTTTACGAAATAAAGATAAATGATTAAGCACCAAATTTTAGTTTTGTTGATTTAATATGTGAGTTGTGAATTCATTTATTTTCTCTTGATAGCGTCTATTGTAATTATATGCCCATTTTTGCTCTCCAGGTTACTGACTCTTTTAATTTTGATTTTCTAAATCAGGTCCAAAGGTTCGAGTCGGTTGAGTCTGACTGATTCATGAAATAAACCATTTAAGGTATGCTTGCAGTTTGCTTTCTGAACTCTATAATCCGCCTTCAAATAACAATTCTGGATTTTGTTAATCTTTCTATTTCATCGGCATTGTTTTGTTGTTTGTGCAACCATGGAGTTTTTTTGGATGGAGAGGAGAAAAAAAAAATGAAGAAATATAAAACTCAATTTATTTTCACCTAAATCTTGTATATTGTTTATAATTTTGTAGCAATCTAAGGTAGTATTTTGGAGAATATGCTACTATTTTTTGGCATTCCTTATAAGGGGAAAGGAGTATAGAGTATTAGAAATGTGGGATGTATGGATTTACTTAATGTAAGAATTTATTAAAAGAAAAGGTGGATGTGGTTATTGTAGGAGTTACTATTTGAGGTACACTCCTCACCTTGTCTACATCGAGAAGAATTGAAACTTGGTTGTCTTGTCTAGGTCAATCATGAGGAAGCTTAATTTCAAGGGTTTGGGTGGACACTTGAAATTTTCGTATTGTGTAGAGGTTAGGGCAAGGAGATCATAATCTTTATATCTGGGTCTTGCTTCCTTTTTTTTGGTAGTATGTGGTTCTGCTATGCAAGTTGATTACCTATGCGGTCTCTCTGTTTCAGTTTTCGTCAGAATGTTCTGTTTTTCTAGGTTTGATCAATTATGTAAATTGGAGTTTTGCTTAAAGAATAAAGGTTAATGATCTTATAGTCAGTTCTGAGTGAGCAGTGTTAAGCCCTGATATTGAAGACCAGGTAGCAGGAATTATTAGATCATTTATAGTCCAGATGCTAGGCCTTTAACAACTGATTTCTGATTTTTGTAAGGGTTCATGATGGGCTTATGATGTGGTTCTTGAGTCTGTGAGATAATTACAGCACTGTGAAAGGTTCCATGTACTTGTAAGAGATGCGAGGTGGTAAGTGGAAAAAGAATGGATTTATAATGAAGTGTAATCTTTTTCTTTTAACAAGACATATAATGCGTAGTGGTTAATTAGGTGGTCGGTAGAAGATCTGATTTTTGATCGAGGTTTTCATTTTTCAAAATATTTTGGCTGATCAGTAGATAGTTCTCATAAATCAAATTACCTTTTAAATTTAGAGGAAAGATCAATACTGTGATACCCCTGATTGTGTAGATTGTATGAGTGTGTATTGCACGAGCGTGTTTTGAGTTCACATCGAGCGTGTATTAGGTCTCATGTATATAAGCGATTATGAGTGGTTCTAATGTAACTTAACTAGTCATTTTGGGGTATAGCATAGATATGGTTGTGAAAAATGGTTTCAGCTAACTGCAGTCTTGATGAGGGTGTTAGGATGGACTTAAGTGGAGGGAGATTGTGATATCCTCATATTGTGTGGATTGCATTGGATTGGATTAAATGAGTGTGTTGAGTCTCACATCGGGTGTGTACTAGGTTGATTTGGGGTATATAAGTGGTTACGAGAAGCCCTAAGTGTAACTTGATTAGTCTTTTTGGGGTATAGTGCTGATGTAATGAGCAGTTATATTCAGTCAGGACAAATACAATTAACTTTTGTGGTGTTAGTGAAGAGATTTGCATTGTGTTTTCTGTTGAGCTGGATGATGCTTAGCTGAAGAAAGAGAATGATACAGTTATTGCAATTAGAATTTGTTTTGGCATAGTTTGTTAGATCTGATGTGGGTTTGTCACGGTTTTATTTTATTTTTATAGTTAACCATGACATTGCAACCAATTTTACCTAGAAAATGAATTCAGATAGGAACTGGTAAAAAATGCACCACCTAGTTGTGCGTGCTGGATGATCTGTTAGTACGGTACCTTTTTCTGCTTTAAAAGTTGTATTTTTATCCTATCAGGTGTTGGCACAATTTGAATTTTATTTCCTTGAGGAAAAGGATATGAGGGAAGAAATAACCTGAAAAGCTTCTATACCTATCATTAGAGTTCAGCCAGAGCAATGTTTCACGTGGAGACTATTGTTTGGGCCTTCATAGACTTGGAACTTTTATTATTTTTCAAAGGCAAAACTACAAATGGGCCAATTGGTGCAGAACTCATATCTTGAGAAATATTTAGTTTTGTTGGTTGACTGGCTTGCTAACATGACTCTAAGATATGGCTGTTGATCGTCACCTTTTGATGTTGACCATGGCAATTAGTTTATTTATTTTTATTGGCACTGGGTGTTCGAAGCATTTGCTCGGACTGATTCTAGGGATGCACAAGCCCTCGGCAAAGAGTTTCCCGCAAGTGCACCTCGGTTAATTCAAGGGGCAATTGAATTCTCCCAGTCAGATGGCCCCAAAGGATTGAATGCACCCAAGAGGTGTTGAACCTTAGACCTTGTAGGGAGCATATCTTCAAGACCAAGGCCTTCACCACTTGGGCCACCCCCTTGGGGTTAGTTTATGGAGTTGTAATTGGTCTGGGCATCTGATCTTGGCCGGCCTTTTGCCACATTTTAAAAATTCCTACTGTTTACCATTCTGCTACTATCCTGTGCCTAAACTGAGATTTGTTTGTATTAACTGTTAGTAATAACGTTTCTCCCCCACATAGGATAAAGAATTAAGTTCTGCTTCCTTCTTTCAGGGAACTCAATTTGGATGGTAGACGAATGCTGAGGATGGAAGTGGGGGCCTGCCCTTGTAGCTATTTGGTTGTATTGTTGTTCTTTTATTTTAGTTGGACTTCTATCATCCTCAAAGATCTCTTTTCTTTTGTTATGTGCATAAGTGCAGAGGCCAAATATTATTGCTTTGGCTTTCTTCTTAGATTTTATTGCTTGATAGCATCCAAAAAAAGGCAGGTATCTGGACTTGGCCATGAATGAAAGTACCTCAGATGATTAAATAAAATTTCTTGTCACTTCTTGGTTTTGCTTTATGCCTTGCAATTAATAATGGCATGTAATTTATGCGTGAATTGATTGCTGATATCACTGAAAAAACTACCTAGGAATTTTATTACCAATTTGGGTTGGAAGTGCGTTTATAAGGTTGCAAATTGCAATGTCTTGTATGTTCCCAAAATGCCTTTGACAAATTAAATGGATCATTAGCTGATCCTACAAATTAGCATTATTGATTTAGCAAAAAAAGAAAAAAATTAGCATTATTGGATTGGAGTGCACAGGCAAAAGTAGGTGGTGCTAAGCGTTGGTGAAGGTATCTTGTGCAGTGCTCTAGAGTCTAATTGGGATTGAAGTAATTTTATTTCGGTGTTGGAAACTTGGAATCCTTATCTTTCGTATGCATATGTTTCCCCTTATCTTTTTGTTTTCCATAGATTTTGTCAATGACAATGCTGTTTAAATTTTTTGATTATTGAAAATGCTGTTTAAATAAAAAAAAGGGTTAATGGAGGTTTCATATTATACTTCGGGTAAAATTTAGATACAGTTCCTTAAGTTAGGTACATTAGGTTCCTTAATTGAATTCAAATGCATGTTTGCATTAACCAATAAAACACAAACAATGTTATCTCTTTCAAGAATATTTAAATTCAATGTATTTGAATTCAACTAGGAACCTAATGTACTTGGCCTAAGAAAATGTATCTAAGTTTTACCCACATATTTCAACATAGTTTTCGAGTGGTTTATGCAGCCCTGTACCTTTTTTTTTTTTTTCACCTTGATTGGTTCTGAAGCGGTATTTTTCTAAATGGATCAGAAATATAGTTTTGTAAAACATCTCTCTCTCTCTCTCCACTGAAGGTACACAAACAAGAATTTTCTTACAAAAAAATTGTGTTAAACTTGTCCGTTAAAAAGAGTTCTTCACATCATTCTGAAGGAAGATCTTGTGAGATTACAAATTTTTTTTAGAGTTTAGACCTTAGTCTCGCTTTAAAAGTTGTTTGTTAATAAAAGTTAATTTCTAATTAACTTGTTAAGCAACAACAATGGTATTAGAGCATTTTTTTGGATGACTGACTGGGTTCAATATTTAAAAACTCCATCTACTCTGTCTGTCTTTGGTAAGTTAAAAAAATACAATGACCTTGGTCGATACAGTTGCTTCTTTTTGCTAAGTATGTTGGTGGAAACAGTTGATCACCCAAACAGCACACTTCAAAAGGGGGAACAAACAAAAATTAAAAAAGAAAGTTTATAGTAATCCCCCACAGTTGAAGTGTAGGAAGCAGCGTTGGGAGAGTGATCGCTCCAATATCTTTACCACTTCGAGGTGAGGCTGCTATCGTTTACTTCACCATGATAAAATGGTAAGAAGGCTTCAAATTCTTGAGTTTCTTTCCCGAGAGGAATGCATCTGTGGCTGTAATTGTGCATTCAGTACTGGGCATCAATCAACTCTCCTTTATATTCTCCCCGGGTCCTTCATCCTTGACACTGTTAAAGCAAACAAAACTTTGAAATATATGTTAAGTTACATCAAGAAATAGGATGTTTAACAACAATATATCCCTACTAGCAAGCCAAGAAAATAATAAGTAGTGGCATTTTTTATATTGCAAAATACGAAATATGCTTGATATCATGCAAATGTGATTAAACAAGGAGCTCCCTTCAGTCCAATGGGCGGGCTAAGCACGCGGAAGGAGTTGCTCCCACACCATGCACTTGGCCAAACTTATCGTTATGTTTTTGCATAGACACATCTTTCTCCACCTATCTGCCTAGAGCTGAGTCTTGAGAAAACGTTTAAGGATAGCCGAATGCATGAGATGGCAGCTCTAGCCGCTCCTCAGCCCTCGCTATTGGACTAAAAGGAGCTCCTTAGCTTCCCCACCCTGTTGTATACTGCCCCACTCTTCCTTTATTTCTCTCAATAGCTAATAAAAGAATGAGCGAGTAATATAGGACATAGTCCCTCCCTCCTTGCTTATTATATACAGCATTTTTTTTTTTTTTTGATATATGATAGAAATTCTAATCTAAACTTCTACACACGTATATTTTGAAGATTCCAGGAATCAAACCCACACCCTCATAGAGGGATAGGGTTTTTTTGAGAGGGGGATTACTACTGGGCCGAATACCCAAGTGATACATACAGCATTTTCAGTTCCACAAAGAATTATTTAAGATTTACCTTATGTCAAGCACTCTTGGCAAACAGTATCATTTATTGGGAATCTTCTCAATACTTTAATGTTTTTGCAAGTGGGGGGGTTCTTGTTAGAGGCCTTGTCCTCATTCAACTTCTGCACCTCATTCCTGGGATCAGAACGTTAGAATCTTGGTCAGCCTAGTGTGCAATCCCAGTGTGCTTCATAAGAGTAGGGATGTACACCAAGATTGCTCCATTCATAGTAGACAAAATAGCTTGTAATCTAAGGGCGTAGTCAAGAACTTTAGTTAATGAGGCCGGATTATAGCTCGAAACAAAATTAAACTATAGTTGATTGGAAAATACCATTTATTTGTATGAATTAAACTATAGGCCGGATTATACCGTGTTTCAGTGTATCGGATGAGATACGAGATTGATACATGATAAAAAATTGATATGTTTCGTGTGTGTGTTGCATCAAGTGCACTAGACCCAAGCCAAACTCATTTTATTATAATTTAGAGCATTCAATATATTATTATCTCTTCTGTGTTATTTAATTTGAGTGAAGATTATGAATGTTTATTTTTAACTTCAATATTGACTATATTTACAAAATGAATTTAAAAAAATAGTATAAATAATAAAGCCAAATTATAATTTTGGGGATAAGGATTTCAACTTCCATAACTTATAAAAGAGTATAAATTAGTTTG
>OU015770.1:12198297-12242899 GCA_907173295.1 Fagus sylvatica | reverse complement strand
TTATAACTTAATTGTTATTGACAGCTTATAAAAAAGTAGAATTGCTCGAAACATATAGCCCACCCAAGGCATAAGCATTCGGCCCAAGCTCAGGTCACCCAATTCGCTTAGCCCTAACAGATTAGTGCAAATGCGAAGACAAATTTGTAGAATTGCACTCAAGGTTGAGTTTAGGTAGGCCCTATAAAACTATAGTCACTGTTAGGCTGTGTAACGTAGAATTGCAGTGAATAGCACAGTCTAATAAAAGAGTAGAAGACTTGATCAATGAATTTACTTGCACAAATTTGATCTGGGCCCAGTCTCACGAGAAATTATTTTTTTTGTTTTTATTTTTGGTTTTTTTTCTCGTTGTATTGTATATGTGGTCCTTCTTTTATTAACTTTGTCCGACACAAATTGGTAAGCAGGAATTTAACCCAACCGGAAAAAATGTCCCAAAGCAAAGTAAACCGAGAACATAAAATAATTTTACCAAGAATTAGGTGAATCCTAGCGTGAAAAAAACGATGGTATTTCCCAAAAAAGAAAGAAAATCACATTGAGTGGTAGAATGATGATCAAACAATATGAAAGATGACAATTCGAAACTGGCTTCTCATGAGATTAGTTTTAAAAAAGGTAATGATAAAAAAATGTAGGAATATCACAAAAGGGCTAGTCTCATAAAAATCACTTTCAATCCACTAAAATAAACTGAGGCCGTGAAACGTAAAACAATCAGTTGGAAGGGTCAAGTGACATTTCAAAAAAACACCATGAGGATAGAACTATCTTACAGTTTCTTGCACTCTTCTCTTTACATCTCTATTAAGATTATTAAAAATTAAAAGAAAACGAAAAGAAAGTCATCGTTACCGACAATACTAACATTTTATTGAAATTCATTATAAATTACTAGTCGGTAACCCGTGCAATGCACGGGAAAGTTTAACATAATATGATTTTTTTTCTCTATTATATTTTGTCTAATTATGATAATTATTAAAATAAATTTAATATTATTGTGTCTATATATATTATAAAAAAAAAAATGTATTTATATATAGAATATATTCTAGTATTAAATTATTATTATGTTGTATATATGGAACAATATATTATTCAAGATTCTAATGAAATGTTTAATTATAGAATAAAATTTAAATTCAATTAATTAGAAAATATATATTAAAATAATGAGGTGTAAAATTGTGAGATTTCAAAAGCTTATGTGGCGCAACATGATGAGCTCAACCAAAAGTAAAAAAAACTTCAGTTTTATATTATAGTACTAGTTGCAAACCCGTGCGACGCATGGAAAAACTACTGAATATGATGTTTAAAGAAAAATTTTATATCCAACTAAACTAAAATCACTCATAGAATAAATTAAAACCTAAAAGAAGAATATTTGAATTCAAAAGAATACCTCCTAAAAAATTATTTTACTTTTTGATTTCTTACATTAATGTTGGATAGATAATAATACATCAAATAATGCAATAAAACGTAAATTGATAAAACGGAATTCTACATAAACTATTTTATAGATTGTAATAGATAGAAGAGTCAAAGTTAAACTCTAGTATATATCAAAGGTGGTATTAATAGATAAAGTTAATCAAAAATGAATTAATAGATTGTAATGCAATAGGATAGTTTATCATTTTTCATTTATAGCATAAGCTTTCTTGATTCTACTTGAATTTTTCTCACTTGCTTATTTGGATAGTAGGACCGCTTAAATAGTAGTATACTTGATTGCAAAATGGTATAATAACTCATAATATTTACTAAAAGATTATCAAAAATACATAAACAATTTTAAGTGAATTATCATATCTTGTATTAAAAAAAATAGAACAAAAAATATAAACAACCAAATTAACATTACAAAAATCATAATTCATTTATAACTTACTCTTTTTATTTATCAATTTTTACAATATGAAAGAGAATAAAATAATTTAATCAGACTCCCTTCACAAACTAATAGGACTTATAAACATTTCTTTTACCGACCAAATAGAAAATAAGAGGATCCAAAATCCAATTACATAAAATTGACTCAAGTACATATTTTTTCCCATCAAGATAAATACAGAAAAAAAGGGAGCCAAAATTGTAATGGTTGCCAGCTTGTTTGCTCAAACCAATAAAATATTATAGGTTTAATTCTCTAAGTTTTTAACGCCAACCAACTTGAATTTAGCCAAAAAAAAACAACGCTAACCATCTTTATTGAGTTTGTGACTTTGATGTAATCTGAAGTCCTTTTAGTCCTTCATCAGGAAAGAGAGACACATAAAAAAATGAAAGAAAGCAAGAGAGAGATCTAAAGAGAGTGAATGAGCGATTGTTGGTGTCGTTGAACTTGCGCACCTTATCCTCATCTCCATGGGACCATGGTAGCATGTAAATCTTCATCAAACCTAACCAATAGACGCTCATCTTCGCAAGCAAGAAGCTCAAAGATAGTTGCACTCTCACCGATTACAACATCTAGAATCCAACTTGTCCATTGTCTCCTTCGTAGGGATGCAACTGTTACCTTGGAGGTAGAAAGCTCGGGACTTTTGTCGAGCAAATTTAGTCATAATTATGTACCCAAAAACTTAATAAAGAATAAAATATTATAAAAATGAGGAGGAAATTTGTGAGGGTTCAAAAGTTGATGTGTCAAAATTTTATGAAGTCAACAAAAAGTAAAAAAAGTTTCAGTTTTACATTATAATATAGATAGATTGATTGGTTTTTCTTTTATTTGTTAGTTTTTTACTTATGTTATTTTTTATTATATTTTAAATATTTAATTAATTATATTTCAATCACTTTTTAGTAATGAAACAAATAAAAATTTAGTGAAAAACTACACCCAAACACACAATTGCAAACAAATTCACACCAAACACTATGGACACAGAAAAAGAGTAAACAAAACACACAACTGCAAACAAAAACTACACCCAAACACACATAATGGGCTTTTTCGCTTCTTCTTTTTGTGTTTTTGAGAAAAAGTATCTTTGGGCTTATGGCAATGTGCTTGCTGTCAAAATGTTCATAAAGACCTTCTAATTAATTTCAATTCAGAGATTCAAATAAAAAAAATCTAAATACCAGGTCTTAAGCACAACAATAAGTAATTTGAGGGGAAGGAGGAAGCTAAATTGATTTCCAATTTCTATTATACAAGTAAATCTTCCTTAAGGGTTATACTTTAGGTTCTACAATTAAATTCAATCAAGTACATGGTTATATTGACTAACAAACCACATAATTGAATTTAATTATTCTTTAAAAAAAATAACATTGTTTTTGTTGTATTGATCAAGACAACTATGTGGTTGAATTTAATTGGCAAACTTAAGGTACTTACCTAAGTTTTACCCATACAAAATTATAAAATATTGTAAAACAAATGTAAAAATTATAGCAAAGTAAACTAGCAAGATTGGATAAAAGAGTGAAGTCATTGCAACACCGGCTTGATATAATTTGCTTAATTTCAAGCCTAAGACGCTAACGAAAACAATACATTTTCTTGTTCATTTGTTAGATTTTCATTTAATTTATTTTTTGTAATATTTTATGTATTATTAGTAAAAAACATATAACCTTTGAATCATCCGATAATCTTAATCTTCATAAGTATAGAAACACTCACTTAAAATTAAATTAATATTAGATTTTTTTTTTTCACATTACTTACATAAAAAATATATATATATATATATATATATATATATTAAATTAAATGTGAACAGTACAAATAAGTGTAAGGGTAAGAGAAAAAGTAGTTGGTTTGATAATGAATTGTTGACAAGATGTAATTTTAGAGATAGAGAGGAAGCACAATGACAGTGCAGGGACACAAGGCAAGGACAGTTGGCTCACTCAACTCACAAGGCATATTGAGGAGCACTGGGAAATGCTTATTACTGTTGCAGGTGCGAAGACAAAGTATGGCAAATGGAAAGGGATAGCTTACATGGGAAAGAGCAAGGAAGGACAAATTCTGTTCAAAGGATGTCAAAGCCTAACAACACAGGACACCACAATCGCTAAGCTCATAGCAATCAGAGAAGCTACTCAGAAAGCAATCCATTTTGGCTTTAGAAAACTCATCATTCTGGTAAGGGATAAGGACATAGTGAGGATTTGGAGTAACACACACCAAGCTAGATGGCAGCTTACTCCCATTTTGGTAGACCTCAAGCCCCTAAAACAACAATATGGACTCTATGTGCACATTCAATCAGCACATCCCCTTATCCTGACAGAATTAAACACTATGGCACGCAAGGCTTCTAACTCTTTTGTAAATGTTTTTCAAGTCTCTCCTCCCTTAACTCTGTAGTTCCTGACTTCTTGTTATTTGCCAAGTATCAAAAAAGAGATAGAGAGGAAGTATATGTGTGAGTCATTTTACGGTGATTAGTTGCCAGGGCTACTTTGAGAGAGATAGAGCCAAAAATATTATATGGTTGTTTTTTATTTTTAACCAAATTTACCTTAGTTTTAAATTTTACCTTGAAATTTTAATTATGTCAATACTCTTTGATAATTTCAAAATTGTTATGAAATAAAAGTAATTAGTAACCATAGAATATAAAGAAATAGAAGTTAATGTTCATCCACAATTGTATAAATATGAGAGATATATAATACATGTAATCATCTATATATGTTTATTTTACAAAGAAAAAGATGAAGGAATTCAAAGTTATTGGATGAGAGTATGGCATTGAAGGCTGAATAAAATTGCGGCTATGTGCATGGAGCCACTCACGTTTCTAACAAAAATTGTTATAATTTGAATCCTTCGTGATTTTATGTTACTAAAAATAATTGAAACCTAACTAACATATTCTCTTCATTGACACAGTTACGTACCCCTAGTTTCTTGTACCTGCTGGGTAATGTAAAATTTATCAGCTACATCAAACTTGATTTGTCTAATTTGTCAGCAAGCCGATTTCAGATGAATTAATTAACTACATCAAACCTGTTAATGAAGATTGTTGTCCCATAAACAAAAATTGTTGCTGAAGAGTAGTACTTGCCATGGAATTACAGCATAAACAGTATGTCATAGTTCAGTACGTAATTGAATTGCCGGTTAGAGAAACAACAGCTTCTACATTCTTAATGGCTCAGGGCTAACATTGTGACTAGTATATGGGGGGCATTAGCCAAGCAAACTTGGCACTGGCAGTGAGTGGGATTTATTTTTTGATATGAGGAAAAGCAGTAGTAGCCCCCATGAAGGACGCCCTCTTTACAAACCGGCCTTTCATTCTCGGCCTCTTCTCCGCGTTCAGTTTCCTTACTTCGTACCTTATCTTCTTTGAAAACAACCGTGTCCTTCTCTTCTCTCTATACCTTGATACCCTTGCTTCTCTATCTCCGTCAACATGACCTCCAAGTACTCCTGCGTCTCCTCCATATAGCTGATGAACATCTCCATGGCACGAAACCTTCAATATTATAAATGCACGTTATTAGAATAATGATTATATGATTAAATTCACTAGCCTTCTTAGATGCCTTAGTGGTTGCTTGGTTAATACACGCTTTAATTTAGTGTATGTCAATCAATACTACCCTTAAACAAACTTATTTAATTAGCATGCGGTGTGTGTTTATATATAAGAACATGATCTTATCCATTTCTCTAGAAACAGATAGTGTATATTTCAAATAGAGAGAATCGTTTTCTGTGTGTATATATGTTTTGTTGTGCAGTGGGTGTGTCAGTTTCTCAGTGTGCATGACGAATGAATGACTGCTAAAATATGTTTTGTATGCAAGTAGCTAGGACCTGAAAAATGGGAGAGAGAGAGAGAGAGAAAGAAAGAGAGTACCATGAAGTCCTGCCAGCAATCATCAGGATTAAAGTCTGGTCTTGTTCCTGTTGTCCAAGGACAACCTTGGCTGGCCCAAGCTGTTATAACTGCCTCATGGTTTAGCCTCAAAAACATCACTTTCTTCATCTCATCTTTACATCCTTTGCCATTCATCTCAGCCATAGAACCTAACTTCACCTCCTCTACCGGGGACTCATAATCGAAGTTCCAATCTAATGTTTCACTCATCATGTCCACTGATGGATTTACTTGACATTCTACAATTTTGGCTTCCATTTCTTCTTCTTCTTCTTCTTCAACTTTTACTCTTCCCTCTCCAATATCAATGCACAAATCAATATCATTTTCCTCTTTACACTCTATAAGTCCCAACCCTTTGATGTCACAAGAATCCTCATCAAGTCCCTTGCCTAGTAGGCTCTCAACATCAGCAGCAAATTCAGCAAGATCCATGTCCGATGGCAGAAACCCATGTAAATCATCCAAATCACATGGCCCATCATGTCCATAATCCTCAGCCACCATTTTTTCCACTCCATTATTCTTCTCCATAATGGTTTCATCACTTCTCTCATCTACAATAGTTCTCCCCATTTCATTGCAAAATTCAGAGGCAAAAGGGTCGAAGATAGGAACCTGATAAAGAAGCTGTTCTTCATTTCTGTCATCCGGTGAAGCTTCTTCATTCCCAATCTCTGGAACAAAAGGCAGAAGGTTGAAGAATTTCTCTTCCTCTTTAGCTTGTTGCACCAATATAGGCTTGTTTTGGCGTGGGGTTCGCGCCTTGCGTGTGAAACCCTGGTGCCATGCTGGTGGAGAATTATTGGGCTTGAAAGATGAAGTTTGGAGCCGAACCCTTTCGTGTCTGCGTGCTAACTGGTTAGCTGAGTGCACCGATGCATCACACGCTTGGCAAAGGAAAGCATCATCAGCGGCACAAAACCAGCGAGCCCGCTTACTTAAACAACTATCACAAGCTCGTGCTGTCTTGCCTCCCAAGGCATTTGAAACTTTCTTTTCAGTTATCATGGAAGCAATTTTATGTTATGAAAAACAAAATGTTAAGGCGATGATGAACTCACAGAAAGAGAAATATGTAGCAAAACAAGGATGTTCACTGACTGTCATAGCAAGGAAGGAATATTGAGGTGCCCGCGTATACTTATTTTGGGACCCACACCCAATTGCTTCAATTATTGTGCAAGTGTTTATAAAGTCTTCTAGTTATATTTGATGTTTAAGATTTATTCCTCTGATATATTTGATGTTTAAGATTTTATTCTCAAGGATATCTAATAGTGTATATTAAGTCGCGTAATTTTAAATTTTAAATAATATGATCATCTATATGTTTATTGATTTATACAATTGATCTATTTCAAATTGAATATTTTTTTTTAAATAATGTTATATACAAAACAATCGTCAAATAGAGAAGTTATTATTGATTTTGATAGGTTTACTCAAGTTGCCATTAATAAAAACTTGTGAATATTTCAACAATTATGAAATACATTATAAAATAAGTGGTTATGTGTGGGGGGTTAGAGTTAGACCACTAGCCTCTGAGTCTGTGGCGAGCCCGTGCACTTTTGGTGGTTTCTACAGGAAAAAGATGGCGCCTTTTGGAACCCATAACGTGGTCTTATCTCTGTGTTTATTGGATAAACTTTCGTGTCCATCTTATTCTCTGAATTCCTATTGGCTATCTGTGGAGAGAAGGGATTCCTTGTGGGCCTAAAGGGCGGTGGAGAAGGATCAGTCATGACTCATGAATGTGTATGTGTCTGTAAATTTTGAGTTTGACCCTTTTGTTGTTTTGCCTCTTGAATTTAATTATTCCATTTAGAGCCTTAAAACTCTTTGTTTGCGGTCCCCTCTCGTTGCTTTCAACCTTCATGTGGTTGCCTTCATCTCTCTCACTATCGCTATACTGAGATAAAAAATCATTCTCTACCAGTTGTTGCGCGGCAGTACCTGAACACCTTATTCTTAGCCTTGACTTTGGGCGTAGTTCAGCTGTGTACATGGTCGTTACTTTCTGTTATGTTATGTTTCAAACAAATCTGCGCCATAAAAATAATAATCGGGTCTGATATTAAGGAAAAAATGTTTGTTTGGATAGCTTTTAAGAAAAAAAAAAAAAAAATCATGCCTTTTCCCATAATATATCACTAGTTTCATGCCCGTGCTATGCGCTCTAGGGGGATTTTAGGGGGAATTGATTGAAAACGGGGAAATTGCAATATGGTTAGAAGCACGAATCAATCGTTTTCCTTAAAATGATATGTGTACCTAGTATTAGGTATCCACTCAATTGAGTTTGTTAATGGGTTTAAGGCAAATCATTTTCAAGATACAACTAAACCTCTACAAGTAGCAATCATGGAGAATCTTGTGAATTTCTTTCTAATAGTGCGCAAAATTTGTAAAAATCACAATGTCCTAGTAATTGATATGGATTACTATTCATAAACAATGATGAGTTGCCTTTGAAATGCACAATTAAAATGTATCTTTGATTGATACAAGCCCTTGATTTTCTACCAAAAAAATAAAAAAACACATTTTGCAACTGTCTTGCTAAAGCAAGTATGACCTCGCTCAATCGGGCTTTACCATCTCACTCGAGCACCTCTTGAGCAAAATCTTACTATGTTTCAACTCGAGTGAGTATTAAGCTCACTCAAGCGAACCACTAAAACTTTGTTTTTTTATTTCTACAATCATTTTTCATTATTCTACTTTTACAATAGGATCACTCACATATATACAACCTGCATGTATATACTCATATTTACAAAATGTGCATGATGGGTTTTTTTTTTTTTTTTGAAGTTCCATGGTGTATAAATCTTTTTTGTGTGAATAGTTTTGAAAGTTTTGGTAATTATCAACAAAATAAAAAATTATACCAATCGGTATATGATGTACTCATGTAGTGTATGTGTTGCATACCATATTTGGATCAAGATGCTTCTTCTCTCCCTTAAGATTTAAGAAATAAAATGAGTTTTAATTTGTTTTGATCTTGTAAAAATAATTATTTGTTTGCTCAAATACTGTTCATGTTCTCCCATGAAGAAAATTATCACAAAATTGGTAAATATCAGCTGAAGATGTTTAGGAAAATTATTTCCCTAACTGGGTGCTTACTGTTTACATCCAAAAACAAAAACAAAACAATCTCTACATAGGGCCTTCTTATTGGCCAAATATAAATGCTATTGGAGAAAAACGCGTGGAATGAATTCATTAGATAAAAAGAAATAAGTAGCCTCTACAGTTACGAATAGTATTTTCTCAATTCTCACGTATAGCATTATTTCGGATAAGATGGAATAGCTATTTGATTCCATATTACGTTTGAAAGATGGTGGGAATTGAAGGTGACAATTAAGAAACCGCTCCAAGACTTTGGGAACAAGAATGTCGAATAACTGCTTAGTTTAACAATTGGTCTAGCTTTTTTTTTGGAATCAGTATAAATAGATGATGACAAGCAACAAGAAAATGATCCTTGACTAATCATCACCATTTTTGTTTGCAATAGGAGTAGGTATAAGTAAGTAACTTAGTTTTTATAGTTTTAGAGTCATTTCTTCGAGATAGTGTGTGAGGTTTTGACCGAGATTACTATTAAAATCTTATACATTGCCTTGTATTGAAGTTCCATCAGAACTATTCTCGAATTCCTTTGTAATAAGTGCTTCAATTAATGTAAGTTGTTCTTTTTTTTAGTGGCTTTTGTTAACAAACGTAATTTAATCTAAGTTTGTTTATTGTTTGGGTTGCTTTATTCTAATAAAACAATGAGTGTAAATTAGTTTTAATTAATATGTCATAATAAAATTAAAATATATATATATATTTATATATATTATATATATATATATATATTATATAATATATATATAATATATTATAATGATGAGGTGGTAACATGTAAAGTTTCAAAACTTATGAGACATGGTTCGAACTTGAGATCATACCATGATAGATTACCAATTTTCTCAAATCCAATACTTAATGTACAAGTAGAGCGGTTTACTTATATTGCACTCATGTTAACTCTAGCGAATGTACGGTTAGTCTAGGGTTAACATGAGTGCAATACAAGTGAACTGCTTTACTTGTATACCAAGTATGATTTGCTTAAACACTAAGTATTAAATTTGAGTCTTGACATGGAATAAACTTGATATACCTTTAACACACACACCCCACCTTCAAACTCAATTTTTCGTTATACTACACTTTGTACTTCCATTTTCTTTCTCTTTACACTTTACACACTTTACATCATATTATTCCTTGATTGGTATACCACATACATCATATCAGTAATTATAACTTGGTATTAGTGTTATAATTTTAACATGGTATTAGAGCAGGTGATATTAAGTTCGAACCATATCTCCACTCTACCTCTTACTTAAAAAGTTAAAAATCTCATGTGTTTGACCTCATTCATTAAGATGTATTTCGAAGAGTAAATTAGGTCCATTGAACTTGTACATGATATCAGGTTTTTATCGATTTCAATCAAGTGTGAAAATACCCCCATTTGTAAGACCCGTTTTTTACGAAATAGTGAGCCAAACACTGTTTTGATATGGGTCCCACCCCATTTTGTTTTTTAGTGACAGAACGGGGTTTTTTAAGTGCAAACCAAACAACCTGTGGTTCTCATTGTCCCCGAGTCTTGGAGAAAATGCCGGAAGCCTAAATGCCAAAATGGTGAGATATTGGGGTAGATACTATATGCATTCCTTTGCCAAAAAAAAAAAAGTTTAGATCTTTTCATATCAAAACAATGGTTCACATATATCTCGCTAAATGATATTTTTCTTATGATTTCGGAATAATGGACATATGCCATTGCCACTGACCTCGACTAAATCATTTTAGTCTTCATCTAAATTCCTTGTCATGGATGGTATTCTCATGAGGGAGAGAGATTTGCCACATATATAAGGCAAAATGTATAATTATCACAACGCTATGTATGTGTCTAAATTCCAAAACAAGAGGAATCTTAGTACCAAGTTGTTATCATTTTGATGATGATGGTCTAAAATCCAACAAAACTGATGGAATGGATGTATCATTGTATCTTTGGAAATCTGGTTTGGTGTATTTTTGTATATTCAATGAGACGCATGTAATTCAAAAAATTAAAAGAAAAAAGAGAAGTAGATCCTGACTCTTGACTTGAGTCACTGCTTATGTGCAAAAACAAATTGGTGCAAGTGAAGCCGAAGAAGGATAGACATCGGCTAAATAAGGACATTTCCTTTTTTTATAGGAATATAGAACTTTCTCTTCTTCTTCTGAAATGTTTTTATGAGAATTTGTTAGCATGCTCCATTTAATATCTTATGCTTGGCTGCTTCCTGTATTGGACCGTGTTGTTAGTCTAGCAAAACCACTTTCTAACAATTAACTTGGCTGCTTTCTAACTCATATTACTCAGGCAAAATTAATATCTTATGCTAGGATTTCCAAAATTAAAAAATCCAATTATTTGTTTGTCAATTCATCATTATGTTGGCATCACCAATAATATTATACAGTATTTTCGTGTTCAAGTTTCCCCCGGTATAGAGGCAACACTAGAAGGGTTTTAAACTTTTAATTGGACCATGCGACAAAATAAAATTAATTTTTAGGCTTACAACATGGACAGAATTGGAAGTCTTGAGAGGTTGTCTTGGTAGAAATACGTTTTAATATCTGTATAAGGGCTTAATTGTAGACAAATCAAGAGCACGCTTTGATTTAAATAAAGGTATATATAAATGTTTTGATTATAATGAATTTAGTTTGCATTAGAAAAGAGAGTTCTAAGGTTTCAACTGCACCTTGTATCTAGGATATTATGTTCCACCTCTTCAACCTCTTGAACGTACATATTCTTTTCTTCAGATGTGGTTAGAGCTTTTCTCATGCCATTACAAATGATATCAAGATCATTATACAAATCTTGTCGAATGCGAGTTTTGAACAAAAGACCTCATCTCTCTCATATTTTTTTACAAAGAGATGGAGTGTCATTTAAGTTAGAACTCATTAACATTTTTAGGTATTATGAATCCAAATTTGTTTATTTTAGATAGGAAGTATTTGAAGATGCCATTTATCACAAGAAATAATAAAGGATAAGGGACGGTAGCAATAAATTGCAACCTGAAGCTTTACCAAGCAAGCCACCATTAATAGAAATGTTCAAATTCTGTGTACTTGTAGGACGAGAGGAACCAGTACCAATACTTTGAGCAGAAACTGGAAAAGGGGATGGAGATGGAGATACTGTAATAAATGGTACTAACGGATTTGATGGTGATCCCAAGGGTGAGGCGGCACTATAATTTTGCTTCCCTAATTACAACAGCAGATCAATGTGTCAGTTTGGCTTTTAGCTTTTTTGTTTTAGTTTTTAGCCAATAAGTAAATAAATTAGTTTTTTTTAGATTTTTTGAAAATAAATTATTTTTAAATTTTTTGTCTTAACTTCCGGTAAATAAACTACAAAATAAGCTTGATACCAAACAGAAACCAAGTTCGAAAATCCTTAAGTTTGGCAGCTATTGATGCTGGTTGTTACCTGGGCACTCGACATAAGAAGAATTTGTTAAACTGCAAAAGAGGAATGAATCATGCATTACAAACATGTTAAAAAAAGGAATAAAAATTGAAAAATTAGTGTAGCCTTACAAAATGGAAAATGTCATAGCTACTACAAAAGGTTACAAATTGATGTGGTTATTGTCGCATTACCACATAATAAACAAATATCCTAAATTACCTTTTCGTGATCGGTGACATATCAATTTGTAATATTTATATAATAAAATTTGTAGTAACTCTAGTTTCACTCTTACAAAATTTCTCATGTGTGATTTATTGAGTTACTTTAATCTTAAAGAATGAGAGTTGCATAGATTTACGACCAATGCAAAACTTGGTCAGACAAATTAACATTAGGCTTTGTTTGGTTGGAGAAGGAAAAAGGACTGAAAAGAAAAGAAAGAAACGTGGGTGGAAAACCAACCGCAGGTCCCATTTGGAGTGCAAATTCTCTCTCTCTCTCTCTCCATTTTTCCTCCTGATTTGGGAGGAAATTAAAAAGAAAAAGAAAAAAAAGTAGATCCGGTGGAAAATCCCGAGCCCCCACCAGCATTCCCCTTTTTAGTCCAACCAAACAAAGGAAGTGGGGGATTTTCATCTCCTCCCTTCCTCTCCCTTTTCTCCCCAAACAAACAAACCCTTATTAGTTGGGCTTAGTTTATGCGAGTAATTAATTCTTTCATATTTTCCCACACGTGCTTTTGGGTACACTGGATTTCATGGGTATCACACAAATATATAGATAATGTTGCTTTACCTTCTGAAAATTTTGCGGCCACTATGGCCACGGTACATGCACGTACTAACATTGCAACCAGCTGCTGTTTGCTCCACATCCGAATCGCCAATAAAAAGATTAGATCCTTTGCACTGTAAATGAGAGCATGGGAATGGGACAGCGATGCCAGATGGAAAACATTGCAAGCTGATGAGTAAGAATACGAAAACAGATGTGAATTAGCCGTATGCAGCATGCGAACATGAAAATGATAAACATTGTAAAATCAAATCAAATCAAATAAATCTAATGTAATAAAGAGTGTGGATGTATATTGCTTACTTGAGATCGGCTGTTCCACAAATGCATTTGATGCAGTTGTTGGCAGTAAGAGCATATGAACCATTTGGCACTATTAGACTCTCATTGTACCAATTAAGGCTTTTCGAAGAACATGCTGCATTGATGATTAGTCTATGAGGGATCTTTTCAATGAATCGGATATATCAATGTGTGCAATAGGTGCATCTTAAAAGAGATTACATTATTTTTGCTTGCACCTGTAGGCTAGAGGCTATCAGGCTAAACTCTTGTACTCAGATAATTGATTACGTGAACATATCAGCTACCACCTAATATACGGAAGCAATAAATAATTAAAATCCTTTGTTCTACTTTAGTGTTTTACTTCATGTTCATTGATCACAGTCAGTCTATCACACATCTCGTTCACTAACACCCCAAATAAAAGAAAAAAATGATTAGCAAAAAAAATAATAATAATAATTATTCAGCACTCCCATCAAAATGTGGAACTTTCTTTCTCAGGACTTACCAATCATGTGAGAGAAAAAAGTAATTGTATTTTTGGGAGTATTAAATAATTATTAAAAAAAGTCACATTCCAAATTCTTCGACTAGTCTCTTCTTGCCTCCCGTGATCAAAATTTCACACAGAGTGGAAAATTTAGTGGCTTCCGTATTGACTATACACAATTTTCTTGATCAGTAAGTACATGTTATTAGCAAGCACCTAACATCAACATAAAAACCTCAAAGAGTGTCACAAACTAAGCTCTGCTAACCTGAAATTGGAATAGCCAATATGTCACCATGATCAACCAGTACCGGTTGTCCAAGCCCATTGATGGCCTCCAAGTTCATAACAGTTGTGCCGAATTCCAGTCCAATGCTACTCAAGCTCCCTCCTCTCTGCACCACATATGACATGTACACTGTGGTGACCCCATTGTTACTATTGTTGAAGCATGTACATGGCAATGGTATCACTACACTCTGCTTGCTCAACAATGGGTTACTGCCATTAATTCCATTCACAATCCTAATTTGCTCAGCACTAACAAGCCAACCATATCCTTCTGATACGGATTCTACAGTGTCAGCTGCTCCAACTCTATAAGTGGTTGACATAGACCGTCGGATACCATCCACGCATGGACATGAAATGGGAATTTTCACATGAGAGTTAGCTCGAAGAATTTGGTTACCTAGAGATGATGGTATTGCAGGGTTGATGGAGTTAGCAGCTAGGATATCAGAAATATTTACTTGGAATCGAGAAGCAATCTCAGAGACCTTAGAGTCCCATGGTAAAATATAGGAGAGAAGAGAAGTGCATGAGTCTGAAGAGCTACATGGTTCAATTACAGATTTTGCGTGCATTAGAGGAGTAAGAATGAAGAATGAAAGAATTGTAAGGACTAGAGGAAAAAGTTGCACTAAATTTCTCATTTTCTGTTTTTTTTTTTTTTGGGTTTAAGTTGCTAGGAGTGTGTTGGAATAAGATAAGTGATAAAGATGTTATCCTTTTGATTCTTTCAATAATTTTGGACCGAAGGTGTTAGGTGTATGCATCATAATTACGAGGGACAGGGTGACCATTCTGGATAGTTGATTGAAGAGAGACTTTGAAAGGAGGATATGATGGTGTGGTACGTAGCTAACTCACAGCTAAGATGAGACCAACCAGTCATATTGCTACAATGAATGTTATTAATTGTTACCTAACAGAATATCTGCGCAACTCTAAAGGTGCGTGAAATTAGTTGGATCATGCCAATTCTTTGTACAGGTAAAAAGAGAAAATAATAAGGGTAGTGATATTTTCATACTAGTATTTAATAGTTACTCACCAACATAGAAAATTGTGTTTTAAAAAGGCCAAAAAACCCTTATGTATGATCAACTATGCAAATGATCAATATTAAGCTTATAAGGACAGTTTGGTCTTTTACAAACACAATTTCCTATACTAATGTGAAAATATCAAATACAATGTGGAAATTTCATTACCCAATAATAATTCATGAAATGATAGGTACCATCAGTTTTAAAACTTCATCGATTGGACTAGAATTTTTGTTACATAGGAACAATATTCCCCCCCCCCACCCCTAAAAAAAAAAATAATCCAAAATGATAGGTACCATCAGTTTTAAAAGCCATATACCACCCACACCCACAGTCCACATTTAATTTATTTGGGATTTCAAGCATCTACCACCATGCAGAATTAGTTTATTAAGATTAAAAAAAAAAAAAAAACTGATCTTTTTAATAATCATCCCTCTACGTACATTGACAGTGCATGCCATCAGAAATATACTAAAAACAACTTTTTTGCTTAATGATCAAAGAGGCCTAAATTCCAAAACTTGTTAATATTAATAGTATAACTTAATGTCAATGTTTAAAAGATTTGTAATATCTCTAGAGTAAAGGCCTAAAAAATTAATTGCATAGCAGGCCACTAATCTTAATTCTTATATCTAAGAATGTATATAGTGTATATGGTATTATGTCATTTACAATTTTAAATAGTGTGGCATTAGATTCGATTTAAAATATTTAATATAAATTATGAAATTAATGGAGAAGGTGTTTATGGGATAATTATGTTCCTCTTAACTTCTTTTCCCATGTTTCCTTCCAAACATGGAAGAAACCACCTCCACATTTCATCTCTTAAACTAGGCCACATAATCAGTAGCATGGTTGAGCCGTGGGTAGCAAAATCAAGATTCAAGAGTAGTAGTACAAACATTGGATAGGATTAGGATCCTCTCTATTTGGATACATGGTAATTATCCTTGAGTTGGACTCTCTTTCTCTGTTTATAATGTTTTACGTATTGAGCTAACAGTAATAGCCACACTATAGGCATTTATACTTATTTCTTATTGTAAGAAGTTACTCGTTAAGGACTAGTGAATAGAGCTATCGAGTAAGTTTACGGGTACAAATAATTTCACAACAAATTTTACACTCACTTCAATTTTTTTATAGGTTATTCCTTACTCAACTTTTGATGACCATAGGACACATAAAGATAAAGAAGATGTGAAATTTGTTGTGAAATTATTTGTGTCCATTATTATTACTCAAAACTCAAAACTACCCGTTTCATACATACAGGACTGATAGTCTTAACACCCATAAACTATGAACCCCTCATAGCAACGGACTCTCTCACCACCCAAAAGTTCCTAACACCATGACGGGAGTCCACCCGCCATCACGCGCCGCCAATCGGAGCAAGCGCAAACACCTCTCTTCTAACGAAGAACAATCCCAATCTCAATCCCAATCGCAATGTAGTAATAGCCACACAAAGAGGCGGAGAGTAGCCTCCTCCTCCTCCTCCTCCAAACCAAAAACCCTAACCACAATACCCGACCCACCCACTACCAACCAGTTCCAACACTTGCATTCTTCATCAAGATCACGTCGGAAACATAGGGATACAAAATCCAACGCTACAGAGCCTAGTAACCGCAAATGGGTTTTCTCTTCCCGCGATTGTTCCAGCTACCAAGGTATATTATAAAGCTTTCCTTTTTTTTTTTTTTTTTAATTAGGATAATAATGCTTCAGATAAGAATTAATGCACTTAAAAAGAAAAGGGTTTGGCTTAAAAGTGCATATTTTGAAGTTATAGTTACATTTGATTCGAAAAAAATTTAGTAAAAATTATTACTTTATCTTTCAATTGTCAATATCCTTAATTGTATTATTATTAAATGCTTAATAAATGTCTATGTCTCAGACATTGTGAAGCATTTGTTGAATGTGAATGTGCTGTCTTTATAAGTACTCATTCTTATTGTGCTGGATACTAGAATCTATCACTTTTTGTCCTGCCTGAATTTTTTTTTGTTTCCTCTGCAGATAAGGTTGTAGTTGTTTCGTATAATATACTAGGTGTTGAAAATGCATCAAAGCATCCGAATTTGTATTATAACGTCCCTCGCAAATTCTTGGACTGGGACCGGCGGAAAAGCCTCATTCGTAAGGAAATCAATCATTACAATGCAAGCATTCTGTGTTTTCAGGTAAATTTTCGAGTTTTTTCATTGGTAATCCACAAATGTATCTTTGAAGATGCAGTTTTCTTCGTGGTGATTCGTGAGAATTGTAAATAATAATCACTTTTTTTCTTTCTTCATCTCTTTCATTCATTGTCTAAACTATTAAAAACAATGGTGTAGAACTAGAAACTGTTATAACATTTATAGGTAGGTTTCCTTAGTATGTAGAGGTAAAATGTGCAAATTCCTTTGTGTGGAGGGTCTATTCATGTTTTCTTTTTCTTTTTTTTGATAATCAGGTTTTCAATTTCATACAGCTGCATAAGTTGTATTTGAATTTTTTATTTTTTATCAAAATATCCTATTCTGTAATAAATCCAAAATCATTACTTTTTGATTTCATGAGGGGAAAAAAATGTTATACCATGCACCTACATAAATTTTCATAAAAAGTTTTCCTTTTGATTTAAATTTTTTGCATTACGTTACGATTTCATTTTTATCACAGGCAAATATCTGCACCGTACTCTGTTATGAAGCTTCTATGTCTTTAGGACGTTTAATCTGTTTTCTTTCAATTATCATTTTAGTTTATAAGTAACAAGTTTTATTAAAAAAAGAACCGACAGCTCGGTTTCTTTCAATTATCTAAACCTTATATCATATACGAGAGGTTTGGTTCTCAAGGGCACTTGAGATAAAGGCATGTTGCAGTTGCTTTTGGTTTTACATTTCTCATATCCACTTTTATGGTTGCAGGAGGTTGATCGTTTTGATGATTTAGAAGATCTTTATCGAAAAGATGGCTTCGTAGGTATTTACAAGGTATACTAAAATGTTGCTTATAGCCAGGTCTAGTCCAACTGCTGTGCTTTCAATTATATTTTGAGTAATCTGGATTAGTGATTAGTTTTTTTTTTTCCTCAGTAAGTTACACACTGACCCAGTGGGTTTTGAATCCACAACCTCACCCTTCACCCATTCTTTGGGAGGAGGAACTGCCACTTGAGCAAGTCAGTGATTAATTATTCCCAATTATTTACAGGCGCGAACAGGTGAAGCATGTGATGGGTGTGCTATATTCTGGAAAGACAAACTGTAAGTTTCTAGACCCTTGTGGAAATCACAAATTTCTTTTGTTCTTCCTACACTAAGGCTTAGGGTGATTCAATTAGTTAGTTTTGTCATGCAACTCATATCTATTACTTATTTTCTTGGAAATAACTTTATTGTTTACCTCTTTCTTAATTAGACAGGCTTTTCCTTGGTTCTTTTAATAGTAATCTGAGTTGTACTATAGTTCCTTCAAACTTCAAATATCTATAATGTCCAAAAAAAAAAAATTCAAATATCTAAAAAGAAAGGTGATGAATATAGTAAATGGTTTGTTTAGGTATTTTGATTTTTGTGTATTGTGAGCATGTCCGTCACTATCTTGTGGCATTGGTTTTGTAGCTATTTAACTAATTGTTTGCAGAAAGCTTTATTATTCCTGTTTATTATCTTTTTCCTCATTTTCAATATCCAAATTTTAGCAAAATCATATTCTAAACAGATTTACCGTTTTGCATCAAGAAAATATAGAGTTCAGACGTGTTGGCCTCCGTGACAATGTTGCTCAACTTTGTGTTTTAGAGGTATGCAGGGTTTGTTTTATTGCAAATATGATTTTCCTTTTATCTCTTCCAAATGTGTTGCTTTGAAACAAGATATCCATTTTCTAAAATGTAAATAAGTCAACCACAGTGTTGACCTGCTGGTTCAACTTAACTGTTAAGGCCTCTCCTTCATGTTGAATATGGTGTCAATGCTTGGAAATTCAATCTTATGGTAGTTTCTGCTCTTCTTTATTTTCTTTTTCTTTGTTGTTTTTATTTCTCATTCCTTAAATTCTCCTGTAACTTGATTTGTAACTTATGGCAGCCTTCCCAGATGAGATACTGGCTTTGCAGAAGTTTTAAGAGTCCCATTAATTGTGTTGTTGTCAAGATTGTACAGCTTACAAGATTCACTATGGCAACCTGTTGTCATGTTTCATATAAAGCTGTGAAAGTTTGCAATTAAGTGGAATGAGGAAGAGGAAGCATAAATATTAATCCCCTATGGTGCTTCAGGAATATGTCACATTTCAGAATAATGTTTCCTCTCAGACCTTTTTGGTGTAGAATGGGAATTGTTACGACAATCTTATTTGAACATAAAAGAAAAAAGAAAATAGACAAAGAAGAAAGTAGCCAAACGAAATGGTCATTGCATAATGTTGTAGCTACATAAGTAGCTTATAATGTCCATTTAATGATTTTTTTATTTTTTTATTTTTTTTCTGTCAGCATAATTTTGGTTTGGTTTTGAAGGGTATGTCACCTCAATATTCAAACATCATATTTGTGGGCTGTTTCTTTTGTGATTCTTAATTATGTCTGCATTGGTTTTCTTCTTGGTTGGCTTAGAAATGTAAGTAGGTATTCCTTGAGCATTATCCAATTCCTTTTTCCCCCCTTGTATGTCTTTTTCGCCCCAACATCCATTGTATTATTTTTCTTGGCTTGCTTTGTTGTTATGGGAAATCCATTTATGCTTCAGATAAGGTGTTTCCTTTTTTATTTTTTTATTTTTTTATTTTTCTTTAATATTCTCTTTTATGCTATACAGATGATCCCAAATCAATCAGAGTCCGAATCATATACCCAAACATCCATGTAAGTTTTATTTTGTTATGTTTGTATTTCCACGTGTATAGAGATCCTAGAAACATCTCATTTAACTGGAAAACACCTCACATCCATGATTAGGATCAAACTGATAAGAGATGAGCCTTATGTGTATTACTGTCTTTTTGCACCATCACATGTTTTCTCTTTTAATTTATTCTTCTCAATTAAAAAGATATGTTATTTTAAAAGTTAGTTGTAGACAAAATAATTAAAGAAAATTTCTTTAAGAGAAGCACCAATAGTTATAACAATGATATAGTAGGAAAACACCTCACATCCATGGTTGATGAACAAATTTGCTCAATTATCATATCCAGGAAATACATTACTCTGCATAATCTTTAGGAAAATAGAGCTGGTTTAATCATTGACTTATGTGCACAACTATAGGTCTGCACCCACCCAAAGTCGAAGATTACTGGTTGGAAATATACACGTACTCTTCAACCCAAATCGTGGAGACATCAAGCTAGGCCAGGTATTCAGTGTTTTCTCTGCAAAAGAGGTGAAATTCCTACAGAATGGTGTCGGTTGATATCTTTTGAGATTCTCAGAGTTAATAGTCCTCACTCCCCCTCTCTATTGTATATATGTGCAGTGCGTGCAAGTAGATGTGCTTCTGTTCTTTTTTCTTTCTTTTTTCCCCCTTTGTTGGTGGGAAGGAATTAGCCTCAGATTTATATTTGAACTCCCGGTTTTGGTGTAGGTCCGACTGTTTCTTGAAAAAGCTTATGAGCTATCACAAGAATGGGGTAACATCCCAGTAATAATTGGTGGGGATCTAAATAGCAAACCTCAGGTGCGATGTTGCAATGAATTTAATTTTCAAATAGTTTCAGATTAGACATACAATGCAATATTTAAATTTCAATGTCACTATATCTTAAGTTTTATTTTCATCTTGTTGTCAGAGTGCAATTTATCAGTTTCTGGCTTCATCAAAGGTGAGTTTCAGTCCTTGTAGTGTGTCAAGCCTGTACTTTTTTGTATATGTTTGTGTTTAGCATATTCTTGGGACTCCAATGGCCCTAAGTACCTCTGAGTTCTGTCCTTTTTTGAAGTTAATATACAATACTTAAGTAGTTGCTTAAATTTTTGCAGTTAGACACCCAGCTACATGACCGTAGAAAAATTTCTGGGCAGCTTGAAGGCAGAGACTTCAGGCCTCAGAATGAGAATACAGCTAGGTATTTTGAAATTCCTTGCAATTTTTTTTGTCTTGCATTCTAGTCATGACTCTGATATGACATGGTTGTAAAATTATTCAATTTCAAGTTCCTTTGCATCTTAACAGCTATATATTTGAAATAAATTTGTCACTAAATTTAGCATTATGTGTATTAGATTTGTAAAAAGGTCCTTTCTTGAAATGTTAAAATGAGACTATGAAGAAATTAATCTATGAAACAGCAATGGCATGATACATGAGTATCATGTGGTTCCATTGCTTGTTAAATCATTACATTATGGTGGTATATATTGATCAATATGTTGTTGATGGTGTTTATCATTATTATCACTACTGCTGTTAATTTTTTTTTATAAGTAAACAAAATGTAATCATAATATAATATTAAATTTGGGGATCCTAGGAATCGAACCCACGTCCTCACAGAGGGGTGGGACTTTTTGGGGAGGGGAATGACCACTAGGGCGAATGCCCAAGTACTGCTGTTAATTGATTTGTTTATATATCAGATGGAATGTTTTGATATCTATCCCAAGACCATTGTTGTATAGATGGAGTGATGAAGAATTGAGGCTTGCAACAGGTTGTGGAGGAGTCACCCATGTTGAACACCAATTAAAGCTTTGTAGTGCATATCTTGGGGTTCCTGTAAGTTGCTTGAATCTTCTAATACTACTGTATTTTCTTGTATACCTCAGATTTCCAACTTTGCAATTAACTTGTTCAAATGAAGTAGTTACTTGTGGCATTCGCCCTAGTGGTCATAAATTACTATGCACTTGATGAATATTGAGGTTGATGTCTGACACAAGTGAGAGCTGATAATTATTACAATCTCCCACAGACATGTATGTCAGTGTCTTACACAGGAAATCTGCCATATATTTAATGTTAAGAGGTTTTTTTTTGTTTTTACATGCTTTCCAGCTAAAGTTTCTCCTATGCATTTCTTTCAAATTTCTGCAGGGAAGCAGTAGAACAAGAGATAATCATGGGGAACCCTTGGCAACATCATACCACTCTAAGTTTTTGGGAACAGTTGATTATATTTGGTACTTCAATTTTATTGTAAAAAGTACAATACTCTTTTTGCCTTGGATTTCTTTAGTTACTGATGTTTGATTGACACAGGCATACAGAAGAACTTGTTCCTGTGAGAGTTCTCGAGACCTTACCCATTGATATTTTAAGAAGAAATGGAGGGCTCCCAAGTGAGGTACCTTTCATCTTAGTGAACGCATATTATCTAATTATATTGTAGAAGCTGCTGCTTCTCACCATAATGTGAATTGTTTGAAATTATCTGTACTTCATGATATAACCATCAACACTGCTGGATGTCTTAAAGACGTCATTTGTATGCATGCATACCAATTAGTTGTATATCTTGAATATGAGAGGGGGCAAAGGTTTTAATTATAAGCCAAGTTTAATGGACACTTTTCTAAGTAGGGTCATGTTTGCATCAGTCACAATTCTCCTCCAGGACATTTGGAAGTCTCTGTCAGATACTTGGATATTTTGTATAGTTTTTTAATAGATTAGTGACACTGGTTAAAACACAATGGTTGCAAAGGGAACAGCCAATAGAGGGCTATTTTATTTTCAAATTTCTAGGCCTTTTGGTGTCTTCTAATGGTAAATATCAATGTCTCAATTCATTATTAATAAATAAATAGAAGTGTTGTGTTTGACTCCATGCAACAGAGTTATAAAAGAGACTTAAAAAACAGTGACTGACAACAGTCACTAGAATCTATGGTTAATTTTGGGCACATTTGCTCGTGGTTCTTGAATTTCTTTTAGTGAGAAGCTCGAGGTTGTCTTAATTGGAGATGGGATGAGGGAAAGTTATCTATGATGTATGCAAGGCTACAACAAGGACAAAAGATATTTGCAAGCCCTAGCTCAAATGGCACTCCCCCGCCCCCGTAAAAATGGTGTGGAGAGTGTGAGAACATGGGTTCAAGATCTATCCATTGGATATGTGTAACTTGCCCATGACTTTCTTTTATGAGTGAGGGTGGTATTTTATGAGTGAGTGAGGGGAAAATGGGACACTCAGAGGTTTCCCTTTGTTTTTAAATGTGCACATAGATAGTTATCAATGTTGTATGTTATATGTTGACCTCTGCTCTCCATGTTGGATTGTCTATGGATTCATAAGGTTTTGATGTTACTTTGGCAGAAATGGGGCAGCGATCATCTCGCTCTTGTATGTGAACTGGCTTTTGCAGATGATGTCAAAGGGACCTGAATACTGCTGCTTCTAAATCAACCCCCACGGGGTTTGTACATTCTTTTGGAGCTCCAAATAAACTGGCTTCTTTGCCTTGTCTTGCCGGTGGTATTTAATTAATTATTAGGCATAGTTTCTTTGGTCATTTTTCCTTGTTTTACTTGAAGTACTTGGTATCATGCAGAAACAGCTTCAGTATTGTAGGAAAAGCATCCTAATAGATCTGAATGGTATGCTTTCTAATAGAAAATCAATGTAACAATAAAATCTTTTAGTGTAGAATGTTCCAATTCACATCTGGTGTAGGATTGGAGTCAACAAAACTAATCATATATATTTATGTGCTCGAATTTGTTGGGACTTGTAACTAAAATGCGATCATCTGTAACCTACCAAGTTTGAAAAAAACCTCAAACAAGATTACAAATTGTTTTGGGTACTTAATCCGAAGATGTTATTACTAAAATATGAAGAATAACGTACAACTGCTAACTGCAAAACTTTTGAGGTAAAAAAGAAAAAAGAACTACAAAATTTATAGGCTTTCGACATTAAGGGCCTCATCAATCCAAGAAAAATCCTCATCAACAAAATCAATATCGAAGGAAGGAAGAGCACATGTCTCGCAACATTCAACCTCAAGCATTGGAGAAGCATCAATGTAATTGACACCATTGAAATCTTGCTCGAAATCATTCCACAAATGTGAATAGCCTTCATACTCCGAAATAAACTCTTGACTATTTAATGGTGGCATTATTGGCACTTCCCATAAATTGAGAACCGATTGTTCTTCTTCAAGAATTGGTTCCACACTGCCTTCTTTGATTGAATTTACAATTCCATGACCTTGTAGGGCTGAAGTAAAGAAGTTAAGAATTGGTTCCACATTTCCTCCTTTGATTGAATTTTCAATTCCATTACCAAGTAGAGCTGAAGTATAGACATCAAGAATTGGTTCTACTTCTACATTGGCGTTTTCTTGGATTGAATTTTCAAATCCATTACCAAGTAGAGCTGCAGCATAGACAACAAGAATTGGTTCTACTTCTACATTGGCGTTTTCTTGGATTGAATTTTCAAATCCATTACCAAGTAGAGCTGCAGCATAGACATCAAGAATTGGTTCTACTTCTACATTGGCTTTTGCTTGGATTGAATTTTCAATTCCATTACCAAATAGAGTTGAAGTACTAGAGACCTCAAGCACAGACGATGGGGATGCATGAGAAAACGAATCTTGAGTCTCTTCTGGTATAACATTCTCATCAATCAATAATGCATTTAACGGTGGCATTATTGGCACTTCCCATAAACTAAGAACCGCTTGTTCCTCTCCAAGAATTGGTTCCACACTACCTTTTTCTTTGATTGAATTTACAATTCCATGACCATGTAGAGCTGAAGTAGAGACATCAAGAATTGGTTCCAGATTGACTTTTTCTTGGATTGAATTTCCAATTCCATTACCAAGTAGAGCTGAAGTAGAGACCTCAAGCACAGATGATGGGGATGCATGAGAAAACAAATCTTTAGTCTCTTCTTGTATAACATTCTCATCAACCAATAATGCATTCTTATTCTTCTCTACTAATTGCTGAATCTCAAGCCTCTTTTTCTCATAAGCCTCAGAGGCTTCCTCAGCAGTATTAAAAGTACCAAGCCACAGTCGACGACGTTGAATTGGGTCACGAATCTCCGCGCTATACTTCCCCCATTTCCTAAGCCGGACACCCCTGTATCTAGAAGATATTCTTCCAACATTATTACCATCACAAACCTTACTGCTAACTCTAGTCTCACAAATTTCCTTATCATCGTAAACCTGATTAGTAATATTTTTTTTTTGTTTGTCTTCATTTGAATTGTGTTGTGGAGAAGTATCTGTATATGAATCGTGTTGGGGTATTTGAAGCAAAATCTCCTTCACAAAACGCTTACAACCCATTGACTCATCTTTCTTAAATTCATATTCTTTTTCATCATCACTTGAAGAATCTGTGGCATAAGGATCATGGTATATAACACGAATTTTCCTCATATACATTGAATTTTTTTCACTTCCTGTATTGATTTTCTTGGATGGGTCACAATTGTCTTGGATTAAACGTTGCCTTTTGAGGCCTGGCATGTTGAATCAAAACCCCTCATAAAGAAAATAAAGTCAAAATCTTGGGAAACTTATATCTTTGTCAAAATCGAGTGTCAAGAAAAATAAATACCCCAAAACACTCTAATCCAGAACATGTCCTGCAAAAAAAAAAAACCTTTTTGTTAGATAAACAAAAACAGGTGCTGTAGGAGGGGGCCATAGCTGAATTTTGAAAATCCATCTTCCCTTCATATATCTTTTATAAAAAATAAAAATTTAATTTGATTTAATTAACTAATGATCCTTCCTAATTTTTCTTTTTCCAAAAGTTGTACTACATTTTTGTGAATGACTAATGCATATTTTTTATCTTATTACTTTTATGTCATACTAAAACTCATCAAATTAAAGTGTGTTCAAGGTATATATGTTCCTACAAAAAGATAAGTAATTTGTTTATTAGAAGTCTTTTTTCTTTTCCAAAGACATTTTTTATTTTTTGTTTTGAATTTGGAGAATTAGAGATAGAGATTTTGTGTTTAAATTAATTTTCTATGTTAGAAGAAGGGAAAATTGCTATTTTTGTGATTAAGAGTTGGAGATCTTGATTGCACTTTATTTATGAAAACAATGTCAAATCATATTACATAAATTTTTATTGACTTGTATTATTATTTTTATATATTATTTCTATTGACTTGTATACCTTTTTTAAACTCAATTAAATTTTTATATGCTTCATAATTTCAAAACAATATTAAACTCTAACTTGTACCCTCTAATTTATTTTTAAAAAGTCTTGATTTAAAATATTTGAAGAATATTAATGGGGATTATATGAGAAGATCAAATCATATTACATAAGTAATATAAATTACTACTATATTATTTTTGAATTTAAAGTTTTTTGATATATTTAATTCACTGTCCTAAAACCTTAAAACCTTGCTAAATAATTTTTTTTTTTTTTTAAATTTTTGTTGAAATAGTAATATTTAAAATTTATTTTGGGAAAATAACTTTTTTTTAATCTTGATACTTCTTGGACGATTAATTAAATATAAATATATTGTGTGTGCATACATTGCATAAGAATTTGAGGAAAACCCACATACCATATTGATCTTAGCATGGAAAGGTTTTGGGGGATCTGTTAGGGTCTGACCATGACCCCAAGATTGCACGTAAAAGGTGAAGACTAAGAGGGACTGAAAATAGAACAGGAGCTGCTTCAGAGCTTCACAGAATCACAAAACATAAGCATAAGTACTCTGCTTCAGAGCTTAACACTCCTCGTGTCGGAGAGTGAGACAAACTTCTTTTTTTGTGGTAGAGAGAAGTAGAGAACCTTCTTATATATATTCGGAAATTTTGAACTTTTTCTTTTACAAGTAGGAAAAGGTGACAAAGAAAAAAACAACTTTAAATTTTGGTCGCTTACCAAGTCGGTGCCAGGGATGGCTCAAGGCCTAAGGAATTAGGCCTTGGCTTAAGGCCCAATTAAAAAAAAAAAAAAACTTTTAATAAAAATATGAATGAATAATTAATTTTGTAGAAAAAGAAAATACGTTGTATATTTTCTTTTTTATTAAAAAAAAACCCTTAAAATTTTGAGTTAATAGAAATCCATTCCAAATACTTTATTAAATTTATTATCTTTTCATTAGGTTATGTTATAATTTTTTTTTTTCTTTTTCCTTTCTTTCAAAAAAATTAATTGTCATTACCTCTTAATTACAACTTTAATTACCATTTGTCATCAAATCTCTTTCTAATGACATATTATATAATTGACATTGATTCCCTAAATAGTATAACACATCATAAGTAATATAAATGTCTTATAAGATAATTACTTACAAAATATTTTAAAATGTACTTCGAATTGCACATGACATCATAATTGTATTACTAATTTTGAAAAAGGTCACGTCTTCCCTACTTTTAAATCCAAAATTCGTGTTTGAAAAAACACAAACTGCATTCTATTCAATCATAAAATATGGTGCATTTATGTCATACTTTATTTACATTTTGTAAGAAAACTTTTATCCTTTATATAGCAAATGATGAATGATTTTTAATCAATTAATTCATGATTCATATAAAATCCAATGCTTATATATTCTTCATATATTCATAATTTGATAATTTAAGATTTTTGAGTAAATTAAATACAAGACTAAACACTAAGTTATCGTCTTAAACCTTATATTGTATTGAGTCGACCCGGTCGATGCTTTCTAGAATTTTTCACTTATTTTCACCTTTCTCAAAAAGGGAACTGTGAAGGGCGCATTAAAGTGAATGCCTCAAAGTGGTTTGGTGTCCCAATCCCATTCGGCCTTGGTTTGGTTCCACAGTTCCACTAGGACCACTACTGGTTGGTTTTCAGTGTGTTCATGTACATATGTGCAATCTTGGAACCCACCTCCTCAAGTGGTCAGACTCAGAGTGCAATAGTTAAACCCACATGGCCACATACCATATTGTCACTTTGAAAACTTCTAGTTACATAATTATGAAAGTCATGTTCTGGGCAAAATTTGGATTTGTTGGAAAATCTTGTATTACAGTCGGATCAAGTGATGCATTGTGAAGTAAAAATCAGTTGGGGTATGTTGTAAACTTCATGTCTTTTGTTTATGGTTTAAATAAGGTTGTGGATAGAATTAAGGACTATATGGCAGTCTTTGGAACCTATTGGCTCCCAGATTGTGGGGAGACCATGTTACAGTCTTTCGACAAAATTTATAGTCTTTCAACAAGTAGTTAAAAGTGTAGGAAAAATTCGGGGTGAAAACATGTCAATGTTTTAAAATGACTTCTGATTATGTGGATAATATTGAAGTTGTGGATCTTCCTTTCGTTGGTTGTTTTTACAAATTGAGTAATCATAGGCATGGCCGGCTCTACGGTAAGCTCAGCAAGTCACATCATTAATTTTCACACAACAAAATACTCACATCCACATTCATGGAAAGTAAGGCTGAGGAAATCAAGAAACTCCTTTGTGGAACCCAATGGAACCAGATCAAGTAATGTGGAAAGGTACAAAGAATGGAGAATTCTTGGTGAAAAAAACTTATGATCAGATCACCGTGGAAGCCCAAAATAAAGGTTGGGGGAGTGCTCGGGCAAAGTAGGAATCCAAGATATGTGGAGACAGATTTGGAAGCTAAAAATCCCCCTAAAAGTTAAACACTTTATCTGGCGTGCATGTAACAATGTTATGCCCACAAAACTCAATCTGTGTAACCGGTTGGTGGTAGATAATCCTAATTTCCCCTTTTGTGTATCTGATTGGGAGTCGGTCACCCATATTTTGTGGGAATGCCCCTTTGCTAGAAATGTTTGGACACTAGTTTCGGGCCCTATTAAGAAAAAAACCCTCCTCGAATGAAGACTTTTTCGAGCTTACAAGGAAAATGTTAAAGACACTCACGATGGCAGATCGAGAAAGTTGGGCAATGACTTGCTAGAGCTTATGGAACGCAAGAAATCGTTTTGTCATGAATAGTGTTCAAGCCCACCAGATTTGCATATGGGAAGAGGGTCAAAGTCTGCTTAAGGAGTTCCACACTACTTCTGGCAGAATGGGGAATTTTCATGCATGTGCGTCAGTGTAGGTTTTGTTTTGTTTGTTTCTCGATTGCTATTCTAATAGCGTGTTTTCTTGGAGTGCTATTTTAGGTGTAACAGCTTCCTCCAAGTCCCCTTTGTGGAGTTTTACTTGCCTTTACTTTATGTGTATCTTTGGTTCCTTCTTAATAAAAAGTTTCTACTGTTTACTAAAGCTCCTTCCTAAAATTAATATTCACGCGGTAAAAAACAAAAAATTAAAATACACTGTACATACTCTCTAAGTTTGATCAGTTTGGATTTCGCCCCCTAATGTATGAAAATTTGGATCAGCAACTTGAGATTTGATTGCATTTTAATATTGATCATTTCATTCAAAAAAAAAAAACATTAGAACCCGACCGGTCATAAAATAGCCCATTATCATTCACTTAGGATGGCCCACCCGTTAAAGAAAAATATTACATCAATGGTTGTGTTTGGCCCGTTGTTTGCCTTTGTTTGAACCAATAATGAATAGAAGCCAAAGTCCAACACTTGGAGTCCATTTAACACAAGAGTCTAAAAGGAGTTCAAGAAGGTTTATGGTAAACTTAGGATTGAGATAAAAGAGGAAACTTTAGAAGATAGTTGAAACCCAATATCATCGTACCACAGTTTTTCAGGTCCAAGCCCAATAATTGAAGAATTAATACAAGGTCCTATTCTAGGTTCATCAAATAGTTCTTATATTCAATTAGGCTTAGCTCGTCCAACTTTAGTAATCAAAATTCAAAGCCCAAACATCTCAGCCAACCCAAACCTTAATCTTGCATCCCACATTGAGTCATTCTCAAAGTCATTCTTCTCTTTTGTTCTTGCACATAGTTCATATGTGAACATACTTCATCAAATAAAAAAAAATCCAAAAAATAAAATAAATAAAAAAGTTTAAAAAATCGTTCCAGTCATCTTTGATTCTTTGTTGCTCAACGGCATTGGCCCTTAAGTGTCTTCCGTTTACTTGCTGCACCAACTCTGGAACCTAGGGGCATGGATTCTCCTTTGGAAGTCTTAAGTAGTAGGTCTCGATGATCTTTTCAATGTTCTTTAACTCAAGGAGCACTGTCTTAATTTTAAAAAACGTACTTTGTGGTTTTAGTGGGATTTTGCTGAAAAATTCTCTCAAAATGGGTTTTGAAAATCTCTTTTGGAAATTTTTACAAGGAATCACTATCTAACTCAATTGTTTTTATCCAAAATTATTTTCAAACCATGATGATTCACAGCATGACTAATCAATTTGCACAAAATGGGATTGACTTCATTTGATATATGTAATTAAGCATCTTTGCTCATTACTTTGAACAATAAAAGAGATGTAAGTATCAATTAAAGAAAACTCACCCTTGGAAGCTTCCATGCCTTTTTGTCTAAAACCATTTCCTTCACTAATATTCTCCATTCTATCTCAGTCTTTCTATCATAACATTTCACTAGAGGAAGTCATATATATCATCTTTTGACAAAATAATATTAGATGTTCACATTCAAACTTGATATTAGTTATTCTGTTCTCCTCAAAATCTCATTTGGGAAGAGGATTATGTTACAATCTTTTGTTTACAATGGACCATCCATCAAACATAAATAAATAAAAAAATAGTTAAAAAATTTGTTAGGTTGAAAACTTGAAAGGACAATTTAAGCAAAATTACGGCACAAAAAAAGAAAGAAAGAAAAAGAGAGAGAGAGAGAAATTGTTCTAAGGAGAATTTATCAAAAGAGCTCATGTTCTCCGAAAAGTAAGCACTGCCAATGGAAATTTATATCTCTTACTATCCAATTTGAGTCTTAATATGCTTAGCTTCTTTTTCATGAACCCATGAACATATATAAGTGTGCACCAAGATGACGTCTAGGTGTTAGAATCTCATTTTGAGTATAAGTTAAGTTTGAAGTTTGATTCTCGTGGGTTTCTGTTAGCTGAACTAGTAAAGTCTTTTGTTTTCGAGTAAGGGATTTGGGGTTCAAATATCGTCTACACCGAAAACCAATTCATATCTTGGCATGATGATAAGAACATTCATCATGAAGCAGACACCATAGATTCAAATACTATCGTAACTATAAAGGCTATCGTTTTAATAAAATAAAATAAAAAGTCTTAACTCTCGTCTTCAAATCTGTTAATGGACAATATTCAAGTCAAAATTTAATGATGCTTGATGAGTATAGAAAAATGAGTCGTCCAGATACGACGTACCAAAGCATGTCTTAAATGGATGACCGTTACACACCCATAAAACTCCCTTAATTTCCTCACTAATGTGACCGTTACACACACATAAACTCCCTTAAATATTACCGTTACGCCATTTATACCTGACATTCATCAGTTATATAACCTTTAGCCTATATAAGGCCAAGGAGGACCTGAACCAGGTACGCACAAAAAACCTATGAGAAATCTCTCTCAATTTGGAAAATATAAAGATTCTTTACTAACTTAAGCATCGGAGCCTCCCCTCCGGGGCCCACCCCGGCAGGGTCTTCGATTATGGTTGTCTTCTTTGCCGGTATTGACGATTCGACTTGGCTGTGCAACTGATGATGAAAATTCACGCATCATCAGTTGGCGCCGTCTGTGGGAACGAAAGTTCTCCAAATATAAATTGCACAGCGAAGACGAGTACACTGACCAAAAAGAAGAACGACCTCCTACAGATCGGGGACCAATCCTATGTCGCCCAAACCTTCTTGCTGCAATAGTGAGCAAGCAATATAGGCCACGAGGTTCATCACCAACCCCATCCACCATGGCTGATCAAAAGGCCACTGATGTCATCTTGGTGACCACAAAAAAATAAAAAATAAAATAAAATAAAAATGGCACCATGGCCATCTTGACAACATGGAAGGAACCAAGGTTTGCACTCACGAGAAAGAGGTGGCGAAGATATGATTGCAACCAAGGAGAGAACCAATGGCATGTGGGTCAGTCAATGACAACCCGACCTGCAACCTTTGAGGCCTGAGATCCTTACCGGACTTTTTGAGACCAAACAGAGCCACGATGTTCCCCTGGCCGCAGTCGACTATGATGAGAGCTAAGTATACCCCTGGTCGCCATCAACTATATGTTGAGAACCGGGTATGTCTTTTTACTCCCTCTAGTGCCATTCTTCTTTTTACATTGCGATGAACGTATGTCATCTAAATAACCATCACCCACGGTCAAAGTTCCGTTCAACATGTACAATCGTCATTAGAACAAAGCATGTATAGCTTTTCCTATAATTGGAATAAGATTGTTAATAAACGATGACGAATCTAGAATCATATTGGGTTAAAACTTAAAAGATTGGGTTTTGGTCTCCAGATTGGGCTGACCTCTCTTTTTCAAAACCATTTAGGAAATATAAATGTGTGAATGAAATTAATAATCTTTTATACACAATATTTGATTCAGAAACCCACAATTAAAATGACCTTATTTTACAAAAAAAATAAGGATTATAGTCAATTTCTTCTTAAAAAAGAAAGAAAGTAAGAAGATTTTTTTTTATTGAAGATTCGTTGTATCTTTACTTCCAAAGATATAGCATGGGTTGCCTCAGAATTTATATGCCGAATTACTTGAATCAGCCCCATACCTTCCTTTCCGGAAATTATAACCTCGAAGTGGGGGAGAATGAATATGGCATGTTTGAGAGAATTAAGCCCAAAAACAAAAAACTATTGTGCTTTGATACGCGTGGTTCACTTGATGAAATTTATTTAAGTGTACGTTTCCTTAGCGAGCAGCCGTTTCCATGGCATTAGCACCTTTAGTAAAGGAATTGTAAAAAATGCAAATTGTTAAATAAGTAACGTCCATTAGCAAAAGGTAGGAGTCAACTGCCCTTTAAAGACTAATTGACAGCATCTATTAAATGTCAAATAACGTCCGGAGCATTACTCTTAAGCAATGAAGATTCTTCTAAAAAAAGAAAATCTGCAAGGAGTGAATAGATCAGCTCATATATGGAGTAAAGCCCAATCAAAGCTAATGAATGTGATAGTATCTCCCTTCACACAAGGTAAATACCCAAATATTCTGTATTTACTTCATGACTATCTTGAGTGCCCATTTTATGCGTATATCACTCATATGCCCCTTGCATGCCTAAATCATTGTGAGTTCATAATTTCACAAATTAAAACCCCCACGTTGACCACTTCAAACAGTGTCGTTGGGTAATTTGAGAAAAACTTCCCAAACATGCTTTTGGGAATGATACATAAAATCCGCTATATGAATTAATGGAAATTTTTTAGCGGTATGCTCTCATAAATTAAGTCATTATTTTGAGGCTCATTAGACAACATAATTAAATTATACAGTAGCCTCCTCTGTGCGTTAGACCCCTGTAATGTGCTCAGATAACATTGAAACATTATCTCAACTTACTGATTGTGGCTAGATACTTAGCCAATAAAAATAAAAGATAAATATCAAACCAGCCTACTCTTAGGCATTATGTGATTAAAGATGAACTACTGAGGGTTATCTATATACATAGACACTTATATAGGTATGTGTGATTACTACCATTTGCATAAAAACTTTAGGAGTATTAAGGATGAGGTTTAGCTTGGTCTATATCTCTCACTAATGGACCATGAGGGGCAAACAAGCGGATCTATTTTTATAAATGATGCCTCAAAAGAGCCCATAGCCATTTGGTTCGTTCACCCAAACCACCATGAATATTTGTGTTTACTTATTTTCACCAATAATACGTATGTCACCCTCTCATGCTTTCACTGCATCACCTATTATCATGCTCTTATTTACAATATTCACACACAAATTGATCATAAATAAATATACGTGTTGAATATTATGATCCAAAAACAAATGTTCCTTTTTAAGTTTGTCATTTGAAAGCTACCGAGATGAATAGTAGTCTTGGGACAAAAATGAACTTAACAAAAAAAAAAAAAATCTGAAAATGGCCACCGCTGCCAAAGAGATGCAAGCACTGCAAAAATCGCGATCTGCTTCGCCACATACCGACAACAGCAATAGCAATAAAAGAGATGAGCTTTCAAGAAATTATAGTATCTCCATATGCAAGAGTCTCCTAGAGAACAAGGGAGCTTCTGAGATTTAACTCAGTGCCCGAAATGGGGTTATTGCCGAGAAGAAAAATGCAGAGACGCGAAAAACGAAACTCCTCTATATCAGTCAATTGTTTCCCACCAGGTTCAATTCCTACCCCTTATTTTCCTTTATTTACAGCATTTTCACTTGCCTAGATCTTGTTGGCACAAAGACTGTGCTAAAATGTTTTTGAAAACATAGGGAATAGGTTCTAGAGAATTCGAACCGAACACCAAAACTTTACATAAATTACTTTAGTAATCAGACTGCGAGTCGGTTAATAAGGAGAAATATTAATTGTGAAAAATCAAGCAAGATCAAAAAGGAAGAACCTCAATATTGATTGATTCTCCTATAATTAATATGGGCGGTGTCCAATTTGGACAATGATCGTGTCATATTGATTGATCAAATACATTTCTCATGTCAAAAACAAAAACTTGCATTGAGACAAATTTAAACACTGTCCTATTAAGAGAACGTTTTTATTTCCCATATATATCAATTCATTGACCTTGAGCTATAATTACATATAGTGGTGTTCAAAAGGAAATGTTAACGGCCTAAACTCATGGGCCAGCCTAGTTATTGAAATCATAGGCAAAAAGAACGCAGGTCACATGCCCGTGAAATGGCGTGACTATGAGTTGCTACTATTTACATAAAATCTAATAATTCGGAATATTCAATAGGATCATTATAATATCTTTAGCCAATTGAGAAAGCTGTAATGCCAAATTAGGAAAAATCTTGCTATCTCCTATTCAATGACGCAAATTTGGTAAGCACGCCGTAAGCGGCACAGATGGAAACTAGTAACTCATACGCTAAAATTCAATAAGAGATCAAAATTCTATAATTACTGAATTAATTGTTCAAATGGCTTGACTTTGACACATTTGTTATATGCTAACAAATAACCAAAAAAGATAATACCCAGCCTTGAGTAGAATATAGAAATCCTATATATATTTCTATATATATGTTGCTTGAAAATATCCCATTATGTCCTCTTTTGAAAAAGATAAATGTATTCAATTATTTGGCCCGACCTATATGTCCTCACATAAATTACGAACTATATACAAGTCCAGAATTACGTTCGTTAAAAAACATATGGTTAAGTGCCGAACTCGTTGTGTAACAAGGGAATACAGAGTAACACATTGATGTTGTAACTCATAGTATATGCCACGCGTAAGCATCCAGCACCAACATCTTTCTAGTGCACATAGCACCGTAGAATTCAGTGTGTTAGAACTTAGAACTCAAAATTGATAGCAATAAAGTAGAATAAATATTATGGTTTATTTTGACTTATTATTATGCTATCTAGAATCCACAAAAATAACTTTTACGAATAAAATATACCCACTCTTTTATGAAAGATCTTGGTATAGAATACTAAAAGTTTTTAGTGGATACAAGTTGGCGTGATTGTTTCGTAACAGTCATGCCAGCAATTTGACTTAATATAGTCTAAAGCCACCTTCGGCACGTTAGAACTACAACTCTTTGTATATGCATAAATAATTGCGCATAAAAATATTCATTGGAATATCTCTATTTCTCTTGAGCATCTTCGTTCTTGATGAGTAAAAATTGTGTACAAAGGCACAAACTTTTGCGCTGGACTATTGTCTCAATTGAGGGGCAACAGGCTGAGCTTAAGGTATCTTGTTCCTCTCCCTTTTCATTAACCAGAAAATTTAACAAGGCAAAACTATAAAATGAAAAAGAATGGCAGCCAAATAAAGGATGGATCTCCTACATCTGAATGGTTCAATCTGAATAATTCTAGTGCGATTGAACTTCAATCATTTCAGAATTACAATTATACCACCAGTGATGGGGGTTACTTAATCACTATTACTATTTGAATTCATTTGTTTTGTCTTAACTTTGGTTAATAAGTGAGTTACAGGCATGCAATGTCTGGACGACCTTAAGCGCTTGAACAAAACAACAAGCCAGAGGCTCACTGACGACCTTAAGCGCTTGAACAAAACAACAAGCCAGAGGCTCACTGACGACCTTAAGCGCTTGAACAAAACAACAAGCCAGAGGCTCACTGACGACCTTAAGCGCTTGAACAAAACAACAAGCCAGAGGCTCACTGACGACCTTAAGCGCTTGAACAAAACAACAAGCCAGAGGCTCACTGACGACCTTAAGCGCTTGAACAAAACAACAAGCCAGAGGCTCACTGACGACCTTAAGCGCTTGAACAAAACAACAAGCCAGAGGCTCACTGACGACCTTAAGCGCTTGAACAAAACAACAAGCCAGAGGCTCACTGACGACCTTAAGCGCTTGAACAAAACAACAAGCCTGAGGCTCACTGACGACCTTAAGCGCTTGAACAAAACAACAAGCCTGAGGCTCACTGACGACCTTAAGCGCTTGAACAAAACAACAAGCCAGAGGCTCACTGACGACCTTAAGCGCTTGAACAAAACAACAAGCCAGAGGCTCACTGACGACCTTAAGCGCTTGAACAAAACAACAAGCCTAAGGTTCACTGACGACCTTAAGCGCTTGAACAAAACAACAAGCCTCAGGTTCACTGACGACCTTAAGCGGTTGAACAAAACAACAAGCCAGAGGCTCACTGACGACCTTAAGCGCTTGAACAAAACAACAAGCCAGAGGCTCACTGACGACCTTAAGCGCTTGAACAAAACAACAAGCCTGAGGCTCACTGACGACCTTAAGCGCTTGAACAAAACAACAAGCCTGAGGCTCACTGACGACCTTAAGCGCTTGAACAAAACAACAAGCCTGAGGCTCACTGACGACCTTAAGCGCTTGAACAAAACAACAAGCCTGAGGCTCACTGACGACCTTAAGCGCTTGAACAAAACAACAAGCCTGAGGTTCACTGACGACCTTAAGCGCTTGAACAAAACAACAAGCCTGAGGTTCACTGACGACCTTAAGCGCTTGAACAAAACAACAAGCCAGAGGCTCACTGACGACCTTAAGCGCTTGAACAAAACAACAAGCCAGAGGCTCACTGACGACCTTAAGCGCTTGAACAAAACAACAAGCCAGAGGCTCACTGACGACCTTAAGCGCTTGAACAAAACAACAAGCCTAAGGTTCACTGACGACCTTAAGCGCTTGAACAAAACAACAAGCCTCAGGTTCACTGACGACCTTAAGCGGTTGAACAAAACAACAAGCCAGAGGCTCACTGACGACCTTAAGCGCTTGAATAAAACAACAAGCCTAAGGTTCACTGACGACCTTAAGCGCTTGAACAAAACAACAAGCCTAAGGTTCACTGACGACCTTAAGCGCTTGAACAAAACAACAAGCCAAAGGTTCACTGACGACCTTAAGCGGTTGAACAAAACAACAAGCCAGAGGCTCACTGACGACCTTAAGCGCTTGAATAAAACAACAAGCATAAGGACGACTCTAAACACTTGAACAAAACAACAAGTGTAAGGCTCACAAAAACAACCTTAACTGCTTGAATAAAACAACAAGCATAAGGACGACTCTAAACACTTGAACAAAACAACAAGTGTAAAAATCACAAAACAACCTTAACTGCTTGAATAAAACAAACAAGCATAAGGACGATCCTTAAACACTTGAACAAATGAACAAGTGTAAAAAGGTCACGGACGACCCTAAGTACTTGATGGAAAACAGCTAGTCTAAGCGTCGCCCACTTGAACAAAACAACAAGTGTCACCGTCCCTAAGCATGTGTAAAGACTCACATGTATGGACGACCCTAGACACGTGAACAAAACGACAAGTGTCACAGTCCCTATGTACGTGTACGAACGTACATGCATGGACGACCCCAGATGCTTGAACAAAACAACAAGTGCCTCAGTCCCTATGCATGTGTACGAACGCACATGCACGAACGACCCTAGACACTTGGACCAAACAACAAGTGTCCCGGTCCCTAAGCATGTGTACAAACGCACATGCATGGACGACCCTAAAACACTTGTACCAAAAAGCAGGTGCCCATGAAGCACGTGTACTAAAAGCATGTGTATGGACGATCAAAAACACTTGTACCAAAAAGCAGATGAACCTAAAGCACGTGTACTAGAAGCATGTGTATGGACGATCAAAAACACTTGTACCAAAAAGCAAGTGCCCATGAAACACATGTACTAAAAGCATGTGTATGGACGAACCAAAAACTCTTGTACATCGTCCAAAAAGCAAGTGTCCATGAAGAACATATGCATCAGAAGCGATATGTACGGACGACAAAAGCATCTCATTCTCCGCCTAAGAGGCATTCACTCACCCAAAAACCATGCACCTCATCTCATCTAGAGATACCTTGTCAAGAGAGCCAAATGTTTCAAAGTCTCCTAATACGGAAAAGGGAACAACATACCCACCATGCAAGGAAAATAAGGTCATTTCCAAAGTACTTGGGGCACCTGACATTCCAAAGGCCGTCCAACCTAGAGCAGGATAAACGACCTTGGAATGGGGGGCTTCTGATGAGTATAGAAAAATGAGTCGTCCAGATACGACGTACCAAAATATGTCTTAAATGGACGACCGTTACACACCCATAAAACTCCCTTAATTTCCTCACTAATGTGACCGTTACACACACATAAACTCCCTTAAATACTACCGTTACGCCATTTATACCTGGACATTCATCAGTTATATGACCTTTAGCCTATATAAGGCCAAGGAGGACCTGAACCAGGTACGCACAAAAAACCTATGAGAAATCTCTCTCAATTTGGAAAATATAAAGATTCTTTACTAACTTAAGCATCGGAGCCTCCCCTCCGGGGCCCACCCCGGCAGGGTCTTCGATTATGGTTGTCTTCTTTGCAGGTATTGACGATTCGACTTGGCTGTGCAACTGATGATGAAAATTCACGCATCATCAATGCTAAAAAAGAAAAACAAAACAAAACAAAACATGTTAGGTCGAAAAGTCATAAGCATGGCTGACCCAGCCTTGAAGCGAGGTAAACCATTGCTTGAGGTCTCCGGAAAATTGAAAAAAAAAAAAAAAAAAACTTATAAAACAAGGCCCCCGCATTCAAAAAAGAGAAGCTCATAGGCCCCATTTTGAAGAAACTTTGAGATAAAGATAAAGAAAAAAAGAGAAGTCCAGCCTTCAATTTCATTTTTTTCCTCTGCGTCTCACAGCATAGCATGGCACAGTTACAAAGCCGTCATCTTCTTTTACGTTCACTTCTTATATTTTCTCTCTATCTCTCTCTTTTCTTTTCTTTCTCTCCCTCTCTCTTTTAAAATAAACCATTTAAAGATCTGTTTCTAGAGCCCCCCACCTCACCTTTTTTTTGCCAGCACAATCCCTCCCTCACCTTTTTTCTATTCTAGAGCCCCCCACCTCCCACGTTGTCAGTTGACTTGTTTGACCTTTTTTAATTTAATTGGTTTTTTTGTTTTTCATTTTTTTTCTGATAAGCATCAAAGATTTTTTTGTTTTTCACTTGAATCATATATTATTATTATTATTATTTTTAAATCTATTACTTTTTCTTTTTGTTGAGATCCACAAAGTTTTTGGATGCCAAAATGTAGATGTGATCAATAATTAGCGAGAATAATGAAATATCAATAAAAATATTAAAAAATATTAATTTAATTTAGTATTGAATGGTCAAAAGCCTAATTTGAAATTTCGCTTGAGACCCCCAAAATAATTGGGTCGGCCCTGGTCATAAGGACGGTTAAAGCAAAAGTGAGGAACTTTTATAAATGTCACCTTTGAACTTTGACATCATTTTCAATGACTCAATTAGGTCAAAAAGTCATAAGGACGGTTTAAGCAAAAGTGAGGAGCTTTTATAAATATCACCTTTGAACTTTGACATCAATTTCAATGACTCAATTTGGTTCTTTAACTTTCAATGTTGAACAGCAGTGCCGACTCTCTCACTAATTAGGCCACTTTTTTTTTTAGATATGATAGAAATTCTAATCTAAACTCACACACACGAATATTTGAAAACCCTAGGGATTGAACCCACACCCTCATAGAAGAGTTGAGCTTTTTGGGAAAGGGGATTACTACTGGGCCGAATACCCAAGTGGCACTAATTAGGCCACTTAGACAATGACTTAAGGCCCCAAGTTATTTAAAAATAAATAAATAAAAACCTCCATATATATATATTATTAAATTCTTTAAAAAAGAAGACAATAGATAAAAATTTGATATATGTATTATCTCTCTTGTGTAAGAGTCTTAATTAGGTCTCAACTCCTAAGTCCCAACTATTACTTAATAATGAAAATTTCTCTCTTCATGGACAGTGCACTCTCTCTAGTACTTTCTTTCAAACAGTTTATATTTCTCCTTTATATGAGTTCTAAACTCTTAATCTCCGACTTATCCCGAATTTCCAACGAGGATGAAGCCTTTGTCACCCAAATTTTCTTTTTGAAATAACAAAGAGAGATTAAGGGGAAAAAAATATCAGAGAGAGAGAGAGAGAGAAACAAGAAGAACGAAAGAAAGGCTTAATGGGGTAGATGAGAAGAAGAAGATGAAGTTAACGTTGGTAGATGAGTGGTTGAAAAGTCAGTATTTGTGGAAAGGAAAATTTGTCTTTTGACTTAAATGACCCATTGTCGTCCTCTACATTTTCTCCCCAATTCGGGGGAGACTTGGTAGAAAAACAATCAAACCTCACTTTTTCCTCCCACATTTCCCTCGTGAACTAATGAATGGAAAACCTAAATTTCTCATCTTTTTCTTCCTTGATTTTCTATGGACACAATTTCCGTGACATTATTAGGTGGCGGAGACCATGCATGCGCACATTATGTGACTAAAGCCGTTAAGAATTTTAAAAAAATATTAATAAATTGTTTGTCCTTCACATTAAGATTAAAGACCCAATTGTGATATCTTTATCAAAAAAAAAAATTGTTTGTCCTTCAATTAAGATTAAAGACCCAATTGTGATATTTGTAGAAATGCCTTTCCTTTTATAATGTCCCAAAGCTATATTTCACAATCAAAACATAAAATTAACTTTCATTCACTTTTCCAAAACACCCTAAATAATCATATTAATTACATGTTTTATATAATTATGATTTTCCGAATGGAAAGTAATTAAGAATAAAATGGAATACGAAAGCATAAATGCATAATCAATCAAAGATTTTTTTTTTTTTTTTTTTTTTTTTATGATAGGTGTCCAGTCCAGCTTGCGCGCAACTCACTAATCCTAGAGGGATACGTAATACCCTACTAGTTACGTGTATCGCAATAGTCACAAGGTTTTACCTTGGACAGGTGGCCCTAAGAGAACTCGAACTAGTGACCATTGGGAAGCACACCTAAGACCAAACCAGTTGACCTACCCCTCAAAGTTAATCAATCAATATATGTGAACGAATTCAATGTATTTATCTAAAATAAAATGCTTTTTTCATTTAGTATAATTTTAGGATGGAGGCAGTACTATTTCTCATTATTTTTTTTATGGAAGGAGGCATCACTACTTATTACCAAGATAGCTAATGAAATCTACATCGATATATTATATTAAGGGGGTCAAGAATCTTGTAACTTAACGATATCATCTGACTCTCTTTATAAGAAGAATTTGGGTTTAAATCCCTCCATCCTAACTTCTTGTAAGCAAAAAATATATTAAAGTGCAAGTTCAATCAAGAATTACAACTTCTTCTTCTTTTTTTTAGAGATAATCAAGAATTACAACTTAATCCTACCCTAATAATATTATGGAATCATTAATTTTTCTTGGAACTCATCTATTAGCTTTTGAAAATAATGACTTCTCACATGAACATTATTATTTTCAAAACCAAAAGAATACTAAGGGCCTGTTTTGTACGTGTTTAGTCATTCTCAAAGTCATTCTTCTCTTTTGTTCTTGCACATAGTTAATATGTGAACATGTTGAAGATTTTGAGAAGATCAGAAAAATGATGTGACTTTGAGGCGTGATAACACTATCTTTAAGGTGATAATTGCCCCCACTCTCAAAGAGTTTTGCTTCCGGGTTAAAAGCAATTCACCTCCAGGATACAACAAAGTCACCAATTACAGAAAGCAAATTTCGGTAATTCCTTAAAGAGTATTCTTACAAAATTGTGTATTTGACAATGAATCAGGCATTTTAATTTATAGACAATTTAATTGGCATCATTCTAGAACAATATGACCTTTCAGAAAATAACTTCCACCATTCTAGAACAATATGACCTTTCAGAAAATAACTTCCACGAGTTAGTTATTTTCTACATCAGAAATAACTTTTATGAGTTAGTTATTTTCTGCATCAGAATCACATGTGCACATGCCACGTGTCCAAGTGCCAAATGTGTCACTAATGTCTTAAAACATAAACCCACTTCTATATCACTATATGTATAACAAATATACAACAATCCCCCACTTAGTGATATGAAGTGTTTAGTCAAATACTGATTTCATCATACATACAAGAAGGTATCTCTCGATTTAAACCTCAATTAGTGTAAGTATCTCAAATTTCTGACAAAGTCAATGGTGGCCTCAGCTTAAACCAAGACTTTTTGTGTTAGAAACGGAAAATACCACACACATGACTCCATCCAATTTCAGCGAATAAACTCACAATAATAAAAATAAATAAATAAATCACTTAACCAAGTGCTTCATCCTGGCATTTCATGAACATTTCCAAAAGTAAACCTTACACTTTTATCAGAAGTTATTCTACTTCTTATGTTCATATAGGTGAAGTTCCTTTTCATGTCCCTGTTACTTTAGACATTTATAATTAACATGAACTTCATTAAGAGTAAATACTCATCCTCAAATTACCGTAACAGTTTGCACCGAATATCCTAGAACGGGTTTATTATAATAAAACATACATGTTTCAGTGCTATCCCAGTCACATAACTATAACTTGTTATTACCCATTAAACCTTAAAATTATTTGTTCAATAATATAAGGTTGGGTTCCCATTACAGGTGACTATTATATAAAAGGTTTCAAACCCATTCCACTAGATATTTCCTTTCACCCAATATTTCTCGAGACACCTTAGGTAAAAGAATGTTATCAAGTTGTCACTTGATTTTACGTAGACAATAATTATGAGCTCACCAAACTATTTATCATCTTACGTACTCAAATGTCTAAACTTCCTCATTTCTCAAATTATGGTGGCTTCACTCTTACGGTGCAAGATATAACTATCATTGGATGTGGCCACATCTCTTTTATAACATCTTATGTTATTCCTTTCCCTTGCCCGTTGCCAACCATACAATCTTTATGGTGGATTAAGAAACTCACTTCGTTTCTTCCATGCCTATTAACTGGCTCTTCCACCAAAAGTGAATATCCAACTAAACATGGATTTTATCACTTACAATAATAACCATTATTGATATTCTATTTACTCTTGAATATCCAATGATGCAATGCCTTCTAATGATCTTAAGTTTGTTTACAAAACTTTGAAAGTCTAAGTGAAAACCATGTATATATAATACAACACATGACACACCATGCTATAATTGCACTAGCATACTCAAGTCATGCTTTCAATAACTTCACTAACTTTTAGATTGGAACAAAGGTCAGTTGGCTTCTTTGTACTTTAAAAAGTATTAAACCAAGAAGCTTCATTTCATACACAAATGAAAAGCATCATCTCAATCTCAATGAGAACTTACATAGTCTACACACTATGTTACTTCACCTTAATTTCCATTTCCAATAGCTATAGACTTTCTTATGATTTTAGGAAATACAAACTCATGTGTTTATAAAATCATATTTCATTTTAAGATCATAACTCATAAAAAGCATATAAGAGGTATATAAAAATTGAGGCCAAGTCACTTTCAATATTTTGACTCTTTCGTTGTTCACTTCGATCGTGAACTCATTTCTATTTTCTTATTATCACAAATAGAAATTCTTAAATTATAGTCAAGATTAGTGTTTGATTAGGTTTTGAGATATTTCTAGAATCATAGAATTTAACCTCAATAAATTTATCTCTTGATTCCAATACAATATCACACTTAAGTCACCAAGACTTTAAGATTTTTAACCTGATCTACAAACACATATTTAGAGTCTTAGCTTAGTCTTTTTCCGAGTATGAAAACTC